>KI919446.1:24442-57297 GCA_000473525.2 Anopheles melas | reverse complement strand
CCCAAATTGAGGTGGCAAGATGGCGTGGAGGCGTCCGCCATTAAGGCCGGGATAACGGACTGGCAGACGAAGGCGCGAGACCGTGAGCGGTTTCGGACACTCCTGAGGCAGGCCAAGACCGCAAAGCGGTTGTAGTGCCGGATAAGTAAGTAAGTAAGTATATTTGATTGAAATTGAGAAAGAAAAACACGAACAAATGTTCTATAATATTAGCCAGAAAGCTAGGGTTCCGTTCCGAGCACTCTTTTGCTCTTTCACTCTCGCTCTCTTTAACATGGTCGATAAATCATTACAAACAATTCTAATGCCATGAACCAGTTTAAATATTAAGACATCAAATATTGACTGTGTTCATACAACAACGAAAAAAAGGGCACACGCATGGCATATTCAACCGACCAAATGAAATCTACAAAAACTGTCAAACGCAGCATACCGAAACCGCAAGCATGTTATCCAAGGTCGGACAAAATTGTTCTCAAAGAAAAGCTAACAAAAATAGTTTCCCCTCCCAACCGACGCGCGTGACAAGCCCACTGACAGAGTGGATAGAAATAAGCGAATGATTTGAAACAAAACATGATCAAATGTGATACATACCACTCGGATTTGTGATCTCCGCCCTCATCTGCCCCACCGCCTGCTACCTCACCGGGTGGTGAAATGTAGAGCCAAGAAAAAGCAACGTCATCGATGTATTGTTTAACCATCATTCCATATATGGTTCATTTTTTCCTTTAATATTTTGTATTGAATTTTAAAATCTACCCTTGACGTAATCGTAACTCCTGTTTTCTGTTTTTATCTCTCTCTCTCTTTTCTTTCTCTCTTCTTTCTCTCTTGTTATATACGAAAATGAATGATTAATGCTGTCACTGGTCTGCATCTGTCGTTTTGTACCTTTCCTGTACCGCTGGCTGTTTGTTGAAATTGTTGTGTTGGACTTTGGGAGGATGTTTGCCAATCCAACCCACCCATCCCAACCCATTCAAAAAGCTGTAGCACATGGAAGTATGTTGTATGTGTATCTGTGTGCATGTGTAAGTGTTGTAGTCCTTCTCGTCTTCGTAATAATAGATGTCGGGTAACTGTAACGCATCCATAATGCTATCACTTATTAAGCTTACCCCATCACGACTCGCTCACTTATAGAAACTATGTTTCTCCCATTTTCCATGACACCCTCTCGCATTGCTCATTCGCATGCAATAAGCACTTGTTTTATTCGTTTTACCGCACCTTTTCTGACTCGTACCAACCTACCTACCAACTACATCGGCAACAGTCCCTGTCGTTGACACACTAACCACGGTTATCCTCCTTATCATCATCCTCTAACCATTAAGCATCGTAAAGAGAAAGAGAGTGTGTGTTTGTGTGTGTGAGAGATAGAGAGCGAGTATTTGTTGTAATTAATAATATGTTGGGTTTTCTTCATTGTTCGTTACATTGCATACCTTGCACATTACACGTTCTTTAAAGTAGTATTTATTTTTTTAATGTTTGGGTAAACCATTCCCCTCGAGGCCTGCCGAAGCAATAATGAAAAGGAAAAAAGGAAATCCTAACGTACCACCGAACACGGCCACATTCTTGACGGTTCTCGTACCTTTCGCCTGGATGGTCGCCCATTCCCCTCTCCTTTTCTCTCTCTCTCTCTCTCTCTCTCTCTCTCTCTCTCTCTCTACCCAAACCTCGACACAATTGATTCCCTCACAGGACCGTTCAGACTCTTGGGGTTGGAACCAAAGTGACTTTCCAATTATAAAAAAATGCTCGTATAAATTTCCCACCTTCCCAAATCACAATCGTTCGTAAATCATTCTTAATCGTTTCATCTTTTCTTTGTCTGTGTGTATGTGTAAATGGTGTAATTTGAGTTTCCTTCCCCTAGCTCATCGTTACCTTCCATTAGTTAATAGCGTGCACAGATGTGACAATGAAACAATGTTCGTGTGCTAGGTGACCATCCCGCCCATTTGTCGACGACGCACATGTTGGGAATGCTCACTCAGCATTCCTGTTCTGTCTATAACGATCGATCTAACAAAGCTTTGGCGCAGCTTACACACTCTAACGCAATACACTTTAACCATACAAAGCTCAGGCAACTCAGGCAACACTAGTACGTATTCAGCACGCACGCTCGTAACGATAAGTAGCGTAGAAATATGGATGTGAAAAAATAAACAAACCACAGTTAGCCAACAGATATAGCAACAGGGATAAATATAGCTTACATATATAGGTGTATATATTGCAGCTTTTGCGGTACAATTTCTGTAAGATTTTGTTTGTTTTTTTTTTTGTATGATTTTTTCGGTGTTTTGTCATCGTTTTGTTTAATTGTTTCATTATCATAATTGCATTGTATTCAAACTGTTCTCTACTTCTTAACCTTTGCTGGTGGTTTTGAAATTTTGGCAATTTCAAACTCACTTTTCATAGACTTTTCAAGTCAACTGTAAGTGCATTTCAAATTTCCAGTGTGTTTGTTCTGCTTCGATTGAACGTTCATTAAGCTCAAGCACAGCATTACGGCTTCACAACTGTTCAGTCCCAAACCGTCCTAGCTACCCTCTAGAGTGTGCTGTTTCCATTCCTTTCGTAGTTTGATTTTACAACCAAGGAAGTATTAATTGTTCCATATGCTGTCTTCCTTTCTTGCTCTTTATTCATCTTACCGATTAAATACCGAGAGTATATGTATGAAAATTTTACTAGCTTGAAGTTATGCAATCGGATGTTCGATTTAAATGGAGCTGCAAAAATAGTGAAAATCGTCTGTTTTTTTGTTCTTGTTGCTTTGTTCGCTTAAATCGTACTATCATGCAGTTTGAAGAGGTTCCAAGACTCGGACGTGACTTTTTATTCCACCCTCACCACAAACTATCGGCTCCATGTGTCTTTTTTGTGTGTGACCTTGTTTCTTTACGCTTGCGCTTTTGTATGAATGATCCTCCTGTTCAGCTAAATGTATACTCTATTGCTTGTTTGCATCTGTAATAATGCTACGAAGAGAATCAGCAAAAAACGTTTCCCGAAAAATGAAAAATGGCACGGTATGTTTTTCTTGTTTTGCTTGTAGCGCGCTATGGCTGTTTTGTTTTGTTTGTTCATGGTGCGGATGGTTTCGAGCGGATCCGCTAGACGACCCTCTGGCGGTATATGTGTCCCACAAAATGGACGTTTGCAAGTTTGGAGGTTCGGTTTGCCCGTACCACGCAGGAAGCGATCGTCTGACGGAGGTGTATAGTTTAATGTTCTATGTCCTAGCTACTCTGACATTTTTGCCGGCGTGGTTGATGTAGTTGCGTTTGAACGAAAAACCAAACTATGGACGTGGCCGTGCCTTGCCGTGAGACTCTCTCTCTTGCTGGCACCTTTTGCCCTATGTTCGATCCTGCAAAGCTGGCATGTACGCTAGAATGGATTTGTTGCTGGAATCGTTTACTAGTTGCGTAGTACATTGATCGCCGGTAGGCCTACAAAACTCTACAGCCCAGAGGAAGAAGAGTGAGAAAAAAAACAACGACCGCTATAACTACGCTTACACACAAAATGTGGAGAAAAAGCGCGTGACCAAAAGCGAATGGTCAAAATCTGTAAACCCAAAAATTTGCTTACTTCTTCCATAAAAAAACTGCAGACGGATGTGGATTTGTGTTGCCTCCCGGACACCGTTGTCACACCGCTGTCCGGTGGTTTAATGGATCGCACCAGCCTATAATGGTGTTTTACTGCTGCCATGCGCAGTATAGCAGGCATACAGTTTTCCCTATTTTGTACCTATTCCCTTGTACCAATCGTTATGATGGGATATCGTTTGTGGGACGCAAAACGGTGCAGCGGCATAGAAAAACCAAGGTGCATCATACGCTTACTGTTTGTTTTAACCGATACCACCATCAGCAGCGTACGAATGTTTGCAACTGTTTACCTTTTGTGTGCAATTAAATTCCCCCTTTCTATTTATTATTGTATTTTCCTCGATTGCCGTCGGTCGGTGTTGCTGTGCGACTGCGAAATTGCAGCAGCTGTAAACCGGCCGTAGACTCACTGTTCACATGCCAGCAAGCCACTTGGAACGTCGTTACAGAATGAGTGTTTGTTTTGAGTAGTTTTTTTTCCTTTCTATGGCCAATTTGAAGCTGGAGATAGTTCGCAATATTACTGTAATTTTCGATCAAATGTTGCTACTGTTCGTGGCAGAGGAAAACTCGTTAGCCGATGCCACAAAACCCCGGGCAATAATCGTACGACGGTACGATCGACCGGGGTGTGCCCATTCCAAACTGTCCACTACTTCGTTCGAACGAGAAACCTCCTGAACACGCTGCTTAAACGTACTCTTACGGCTTCCCTGAGAGTGAGAGAGTAAGTGAGTTTTTTGCTGTATTGCTCTGTGCTTGGTTGTACGGTGATCGGCAAATTGAAGTTCATGTGCTGAGATTGGGGCGCATGACGTTGTGGAAACGGTGAATAGAATCTTTCAAACAAATATTACCATGAGTGATGAAAGCAGAAACACAAAAACGGTTCATGATGATGACAAAAACCAAAGCAAAAGAACGTCCGAAATCGGACTACCCTTTACGGATCGATGCACGCACACTATCCTAAACATTAAATAACAATACTACTACTGTGCCTGCTCGTTGGCAGTTCGCGGTGACTATTATACTAAAGATTAGCTCCGGGGTAGAACTTTAACTCCCACCCCCACAATACCGGGGAAAAAAGCACATTAACACACCGAAATAGTGTTCCAACGCGGACGCTGAGAGTTTTGATAAGTGAGTTTTGCTTTACTAATGTGTTTCGGAGCTACCCTGTCACGTACGTGTGTCATAAGCATCAGCTGCTCGGCTCTGTGTGTGTATGTCACTTAGGCTGCGCTAGCAACAGTTTGTTTTTTGTTTGTTTTTATGGTGGTTTTCGATGCTGCATTGGGTCGATTTTACTTTCATCGTATCATTTTCCAACCTTACGTTAAAGCAATGGCTTGTAGATACTGATCGCTGCCTAGCGTACGAACCACCCTACCTCAGTGGCATAAACCTGCCCTGGCAAGCAAATTGCGACAAATGGAATGCTCTCTGAGCGCTGCTTAAGATTCCTCCGGTTTCTCGTTCGGGTTACCCCAGAAGCGATCGAAACGATCGCGAGCCTTATCGAGCACCTCCGTCGCCACGTTACGGTTGGCGAGCGGTGAATTGATGTCCGACTCGAACGATGGATCCTCCAGGCAGCGAAGCGTCGACCCGGCCACCGGCTTGTCGTAGCGTACTGGTTCCGGCGCTGATGCTGTAGCCGTAACAACCGTCGGTTGTGTACCGCCCGATCCAGCTGGCCCGTCTTCTTTAGCGTCGTCTTTAACCAGTGCGGCAGTTGGTTGTGAGAAAGGTGGTGGCGGTTGCGAAACGGTCATCGGCTCCGAGATTGCCATCGATGTGGGATTGACCGATGAAGCAACGGATGATTTCGAGCGCGGCAAATCATCGTCTTCATCTTCTGACTCCTTGATCGAGCTCGGTTCTAGTTTGGTGTCTGAAATGTAATGAGAGAACGAAAATAATTTGATTAATTCATGAAAACCTCTTCAAGCTTTAACAAATAAAGATATTTCAAGGATTCTACAAACATATTAGACTTTTTCCGCGACATGGCTACTGTTAGCTATACTGTACGTTGTATAGAGATATTAACTCAGCTAAATGATAAAGGTAGATTAATTGGGATGGAAATCTGATATTGCATGAGTTGGCATATGTGACTGTTCTATCTGGAGCACTATCTGATTATTGTATTTTGTGTAATTTGTAATTAGAGTTTTTCGGCGTTATATGTAGTATTTTTCAAAAACATTTTGCATGGTGTACCAACAACATTTTATGGTAAAAAAACGTAATTATAACGTTTCCCAGTGTACAGGATAGTAGAAGTGATACACTTCATATAAAAGTGTTTTAAACCATTTGATTTCTCTTCGTAATTGATGTAAATAACATATATAAGCACTAAACTGGAGTTCGGACACTCCGTTTTTGCCTATCTCCTCTTATCGTTTATTGGTTCGTTAGACGAAGTATCGACTTAAATTGAGATGATACAGTTTATGCCTAATCTGAATGTTGGTAAAATCATGCAAATAAAAAATGTCCCCTTGTTCATGACTTGAATCCATCATAGTTTACTAAAAAAAAGCTTAACTGAACACTAAGTGCTTGTTTTGCACAATAAATAGTAAATCTGTGTTTACACACAGTGGGGCGCTTTATCTTTTAATAGCATTTGCATTGTATAGCAGTTTTCGAGCAGTAATCAAAGTGGGTATAACATACAGAAGGGCTTATCCCAAGGTGTTGGCATTTAGAAGGCTGATTTTTATCGCTTCTGCTTCTGAATGAAGATGTTAAGAGTGGTTTGTGTATTCATCAGGCTACCAGAAAGCCTGTTTGAGAAAAAGTTTTCACCCTTCGTGGCAAAAAGGGACGTTCAAATTTGGTTATAAAAAACAGACTAAGATACCACCTGGTTTACATACGCTTTGATTCTAGTTTCCATCGCCTGATCTCTTCAATGCACCTTGGAATAAATGAAAACACGACTTTGTTTTGACATTTTTTAACCAGGTACTCGAATCTAATTCTAACTTTGTGGCTGAAATAATCTAGGGCTAAAATTGACATTATTTCACCCGCCTACTGTCAAAATCCATATAAAAAAAACCTGGCTAGTATCGTGAAAGGCCCCAAATTTAGAAATTTAGATCTAGCATACAGCGACTACCTGTTCATCACAAGGTTAGCAGAAGAGGGTTGTTTATGTCTACGAGGGGTTAACAACTTCGCACCTAACATCTTCCAATTACATCAGGCCGACCATAAAACCGAGATCCTTTTACTTACTAGGCATTTTAGACTGTTCCGAAAGCTCTGGTGGTGCCGACTGTGGCGGTGGAGGCGGTTGCTCCACTGGAGTTGAAGCCTTAATTTCGCTGTGCGGGCGAATCATAGGATCACCTGCAAGATATACGAGAAAGTAAACGCTGTAACTGTGATAACCATGTGAAATCTAAACGCTGTAGCCACTTACCTTCGCGGACGTTCTGCGTTACGGTAAATGTTTTTCCCGTGTCCAACGGCACCGTCCAGTTAACCGGATCTGGCGAACGCATGATGATCTGCTCCGGAGACTTGACGCGTGTGGGCTCCGGCGGTGACTTGATGATCTGCTCGAGTATTTCCGGTGGCGGAACCACTGTCGGAGCCGATTCCTTGTCTGCATCCTCAACGCCTAAAGAGATGATGCCAGGGATTGTTGAATGGTGCAACATTGTGCAAATATTACGGGGGGAGAAAACACGGAAGTGACACAAGTCCACAGGACATTAGTAACGCTCACTACGGTACAGTACGTACTACAAGCTACACGCTCACGATTACAGTTTCTAACTCAAGGTCATAAGAAAAAAAACGCAAAACGTGTGTTGTAATTACCGACATAAGAAGGGCAAACGAAAAAAATAAAATAAAACACAACAGAGCGATAAAAAAACAGAACAAAGCTTTCTTCACTCTACACACAAACACACATACTGGGAACATCAACTGAATAGAAAACAAACATAAATAAACTAAAAATAAAGTAAAAGAAGCGTAACATCAACACAAAATAAAAGCAGAGTAAACAGAAATGTGTTCAGCAAAACTAAACTAAACATCGGCTACAGAGAATGATAGATATATGTAGGTACACACGTATAAACACATCTAAGGGAGGATCGAAAGAGAGAAAGAAAGAGCATTAGATAAAAGGAAGAAAAAACACCCCAGTTCATAATAACGCCTACTACAGCTACTCAATACACTTGAACAGGGGTCACTAACTAGTACTGGTTCGAACTAGAGGGTTAGAGGAGAAAGATATGTACAACACAAAGATAGATAGAAACACACACACACACACATACACTAAAACGATTAAGGCACACTAAGAAAACACACACGCACACACAATTCCGCATTGGCACATAAGCGTAAACGTAGGCCGCAACAATTGTCTTGTTGTATTAAAAACACCCTCATTGCTCACATTTGCATTTCATTGCAATTTATGAACTTCGGATATCATTTTAGTTCAAAACCAAAATCACACATACACACACGCGTAAAGGCCAGCAGTAAAACTGATCTCGATGGGAGCGCAATATCGCTCGTTCGTGATTTGTTTTGCGTTTTTGTGTGTGACGTGTGTGCGAGAGCAGTATTAAGATCAAAGCTCGCGTTGCATGAGTTTCGTTGAGCGAATGTATGGGACACGTATGGTTTAAACACAATAAAAAAACAAAAGAAAACGAATGTTCAAATGGTAAAGACGTTACAGATTCCTTAAATAGCTAGAGCGAGATCGAAATGGCAAAATAGGCGGAGATCAAATGTAGAAGAGAGCGAGAGAGAGAGGGGGGTTTTCGTGGGTTCGTGTCAAAAAAGGACAACACAATGATTCAATGGCACGACTCCTCCTCCTTCTCCTACTGCTCCTCATCCTCCTCGCCGAGAGCTACTTACTTCCGGTGGGTAATTTTTTGTCCGATTCAACCGATCTGGCGCTGCCGCTGCCCCGTCCACCCACCGTACCACCGCCGCCCTCGGGCACCGACGCCACCCTCTGCTTCTTCCTCAGCGTGCTTGACGCCGACGAAGGGGCAGAGGAGTCACTTGCCAGGCTGGTAGGCGGTTTGACCGACCGTGCTCCACCCGGCTGACGCTTGGCGGAGGCAGTCGCAAGCGTAAGCTTGGCGCGGGCGGCGGCGGTGGCGGCGTTGGCGGGCATGCTGGAGCTGGTGGTGGACGCGATCATGGACGCGGCCATTGTGGCGGCGGATGATGAAGGTGATGCATGGGGAAGATGATTGTTGTTGGTGAGGTTCGTGAGGGTACTGGAATGCGGAGCGTGGAGGCGACTCGTGGGCAGGGTGCTGCTCTTCGAGCGGGAATGATTGGTGGTGGAAAGGGATGCTGACGGTTAGCAATGAAAAAATAGAGAGAGAGATAGTTTTGGATTGAAAAAAAAAGAGAGAGAGAGAGAGAGAGAGAGAGAGAGAGAGAGAGAGAGAGAGAAAGAGCGTGAGTGAAAGTGACAGGGTGAGCGCAAGGACAAACCGAAAAACACACACACACAAAAGACGATATGACCGACGGGATATTTGGGAACAAACCCAAAATTCCCCAAACGAGTCAAGAAAGAAAGGTAAATCGACAAGAGAATCGTGTATGTGTGGGTTGGGTGTAGGGGCACATAAACGGGGTTCAGTGACGGTAGCAGAATGTGGAACGTTGTGGAAGAGAAAAGAAAAGAATGAATATCGAAAGATTAATGACTGTTCTGGATCTAGAATTTGACATCATCGTTTACGGCCTTTTGTTGTGTATATGTGTGGGTTTGTGTATGTGTGTGTGTGTTTGTAAGTCAATCACAATAGTCATATTCGTTTAGTAGGTGTAGATCTGCCCGAATAAAATGTGGTTCAACTGCTGCATCGAAGGCAAAGTAAGACGGGAGGGACAGGGAACAAAGGGATGATGATTGAGAGAACGTATGATACCTTTGAGTGATAATCTGGGATGGACCTGACTAGGGAGAATGTAGGTAATATGATTATATTACCATGGTATTAATCGAAATCCCTCTAGAAGCGCATAGAAATATAATTCATAAATCTAATCCTAATATCAATGGAGCAGCCTGGTACCTCGTACAATATTATACCAGCCATTGTTGTTTTTATTATGGTTGACGTAAGATTCTGCGGAACATCATTCATCAAAATATTGCGTCGTGAATTTTGAACACTATTGTTACTATTCTATAAAATACTATCGTAAAATGGTTGGAAACTACGCAATACACAGAGAAAACACAAATACAAGGAAAATAATAAGATATCAAATCGCCTAACATCACTTCTGCTGATGTGCTAATGGTAACCCACTATTGGTTCTATACAGCTGCATCATTAGCGCCACTATATGTGTTTATATCAGCTAACCAAAACCCTCCCAGTGAAAGCATGTGGGTCAATATAAAATTCTATGTCTCAAGCGGCAATCTGGCGTCCACGAACCAAACTGCTGCTTGGAACATACGATGACAGCGATTTTATCATGCTATTCAAGAAATTCATTTGAACAAAGATATATCATCATTTTGTTCTGGCCAATCAGATGCATTTTTGTTTTTATTCTATTCTAAACCCCAAATACCACAGAAAAAGGACTACGAGCTGCAGGGACGTTTTTAAATAAAGAAAACGAATAATAAAACAGTAGCAGTATGATCTTGTTTTACGCCTATTCTAGAAATATGGTACTATAAATGCAGTTACTGGGAAGTTACCAAGTTATCGAAATTATTTCTAAGCATAGTCAATCAAAGGCAAAGTTCCAATGAATCAAAAATGAATCTTTCAGCGCCTTCAACTCAATAACTTGATGTATTCCCACCGTTTTTTAATTCTCTTTTTTACCACATCAAAACATCACCTTCACGATTACACCCGTCAACATGGTTGTGATGCAGTTACTAGTTTGAAACAAGTAGTTATACACGTTAAATTATTGCACAGAAAGATAGGTCAAAACAGGTACAAGAAATCCAAGGGAGAAACAGCGAAACAGGGCAGGAAGAAAAGTGGATTAACATCCTAAGTGGGAGGAGGGGCGGGACTTCTAGTATCAAAAATCTGACTGAACGATAGCAAACGGAAGGAACGTAGCTAGCAGAAGTAAACGGAACAGAAGAACAAACGTAAACCTAGCACAACATTCGGCTGTCCGTCCGTCCAACGAACTTCCAACTACCGGTACTCACTCGGGCGTGGTCTTCGTTCGGGTTGTTGCGGTCCCAACTGCTGGTTTTGCGCGATGACCGGCGCCGTAGCCGTGGTCGGCGTTTTCTTGTGCGTTTTGGCGGCCGATGAAGCAGTCGAGGCTGCGACGGTACTGCCAGAACGGATCTGACGCTTCGGCGAACCACCGGCAACCACCGGTGCAGTACCGTCGGTGGCAACGGCAGGTCCTACGGATTGGGAACGTCCTGTGAGTGTAACAAAAGAAGGGAAAAACAAAGTTATAAAAACTATGAGAAGCTCAAATATTTTAATTTTTTTTAACAAAATGCTAAATTTTTGAAACAGGTTAATTAAAGTAATAATTATTTTTTATTTCAAACTATGTATGCCAATACACTAATAGAGTTCTGTTGGCAGTGCTGTAGCAATACCTCGCATATACGGGGGTGGATCCGAAATCTCTAGAAGGTTAACATATGCTCTCCATCCCCTATTCCTACTCAGTACGTCCCCGTCGTACAGAATGGTAACTTCGGCAGATCCTCTAGAAACGCCGAGAGCGCAAGATCCCGAAAGTGTCATTCGAAGAGCGGGGATAGACAACGACATTCGTGGCATGATCCTCTACCGGGCTCTCCAATTTCTTGGCTTCGCGGATGATATCGACCATCGTTAAGACAACAGCGAAAGTGTGAAAGGCGTACACCCGACTCAAACGCGAAGTAGCAAGAATTGGAATGAGAAGACGAAATACCTGATTGTCAGAGACCCAGACCAACTGAGAAGCCGTGTATTAGTTGACGCCGAGAGCATTGAGGTAGTAAAGGAGTTGTGCAGCTTGGCACTGTCGTTACTTCGGACATTAACATCAGCAGCGAAATCCGGAAACGCATTGTACATACTATGGGGTTCATCGACTGCTGAGATCCAGAAGATTTCGAGACCGCACGAAATGTGAGATATATCGTACATTGATTCGCCAGGTGGTCCTCGATGGAGACGGGTCTTGGAGCATTTGAGCAGAGGATGTAAAGACTCTGGATGTGTTTGAGCGACGTATCCTACATCTTTGGCGGTGTGTTTGATCACGGAATGTGGAGGAGAAGTATGAATCCCGATCTTGCTAAACTCTACGTCGAAGCGGACATCCTGACGGTGGCGAAGGCTGACAGGATACGATGGCTGGGACATGTTATATGGATTCCGGACTCATGCCCTATTAAGAAAACGCTCTACAGTGACCCCCAGTTCAGCACGAAGCACAAGGAAGCACAGCTAGCTCGATGGCTGGATTAGTTGAAGCAAGATCTGTCGAAGATCTGGTGATTTCGTGGATGGGAGGCTACAGCCAGAGACCGAGCATCCAGGAAAACCATCCTTGCCGAGGCCATGTTACGTTGACGATTTGAACAACATATTATCGTCTAGAACATCTTTTGGTTTTGCAAAATTTTCTGATTTTTTTGTAGCTAACTAAAATTAATATTTATAATACCAAGAAAACTTTGACGAAATCCTTACGTAAGTTAAAAAAAATGAAATGAAAAAAATCATGTGTCCGTTTAAAAATTATCATCGAAACTGTAAAAAGTCCTTCAAAAACCTTCTACATATTTTTATTTTTTGTTTTGGATGTTACGCGTATTTTTTGGTTGGCTCCCATATTTTTTTGGAATTTCCCACGATTGTATTGATTTTCAATGTAACGATGTCTACGATCCAAAACGTTTATGAGATCGATGAATAAATCTAGAGCAAACTTAAAAATTTACAAAAGATCATCAACAAACCACGGGAAACCCTGTAAAGAGCATCCAAGAATATAAATGTGATGGAACTGAGCTGATCAGCAGTGTCTGTGTTAGAAACAGGTATAAAAACTGATGCTTCATTTCGTTTGACGTGAGAACCTCAGTATCTCTAATCTAAGCATTAGTAACTCATTTGGGTTTGGCTAACGGTGACTAATCGGTTTACCCTTAGCATGATGGTCAGTTCTGCTTAGGAGTGGATGTAAACCTTGTGATATCCGACCCCATTTTAATTCTTTTCAGTGGTAAGCTCTTCCTTCAGTGGTAAATAACTTACCTTTGCTGGACATTTTCTTCGGGCTGCTCTTTTGCGGGCTACCCTTCTGCGGGCTGCCGTGGCGTGATAGTGCCGTCTTCTGCGGACTGCCACGCTGTGGACTGTCCGCTTTGGAGCGCGGTATTGCCGGCATAAGCTTTTCACGCGTCGGTGATGGCAACAGGGCACCCTCCTCAACGTCCGGCCCAGTCGTGCGCTCCAGATGATGGCGAATGGCGTCCTTGCGGCTGCGAGCAGCTGCCGAGAAGTTCAACCCATCCGGCAATGCCGCCCTGTTTGCTTCAACCGGGCGAGCACCACCGGGAACTCGGCCACCCCGTGGCTTGGTTGGGGAGCTCTTTTTGTTGTTTTCCTTATCTTTTTCTTCTTTCGTAATTGGCCTGGTGGGGAAATAAAGGAATGCATGAAACACATGTACCATATGCGCTTTTTTCGAGTTGCAGTGGCCAGAATGAGATACTGTACCGTACGCTTGATGCCAACGAAAGTGCACTCAGCGAGCTGCGGCGGGACACTTGGTCCCACAGCTCAACCTGCTTAGTAAAGAGATCGGGATTCATCTCCACTCCCCAGCCTCGGTTCTGAGAAAGCAGACAAGCGTAATAAGAATGCGAACCAGTGTGTGGAAAATGGTACCATCAACACCTACCCGGTACTCGCCAGCCTTCTTCCTCAGCTCCAGCACTTCCTTGTACCAGGCATTGTCGATGCCTGAGTTAGCTTGTGCCCGGGACACATCACCTGCTTCCGGTTCAAAACCAAACTTCTCCTTCTCCACGCGTAGTGCCTTTATTTTCTGCTCCACAACACGAGCCATCTCCCCTCGTCTACTCCGAGTACATAACAGGGTTATCGAAAAAAGTACAAAAAAGAGAACTGTTTAGTAGAGAGCTTGAAACGCGTGACGTGTAAAATGCTTCATATATTCGCAATATCATTACTTTTCATTCGGCTGCTGCGGCTTTTCCACCGAAGTATCGCAATCGTTCACCAGCGGTTCGAGCTCCGTGGCCGTGGCTGGATTTGACCCACGAGGCATGAAATGGAAATTCATTCAGATGGATAAGGTAAGACAGGGGACAAAACATAAGACAGGGTATTGAAAACGGTATAAAAAAGAAATGGAGGAAAAGAGAGAGAGAGAAAAAAAGAACATCATTACTCGGCGAGGAGCGATAATTCTTTGGTGTTGAGATATTTTGCCATGTGAACGTTCGTTCACCTTATGATTCGAACGTGTCTCCCGCTTGGAACACAACTAAAAGGATTTAGGCACTTGGATAAGTGGGAACGAAAATGTTGAAAGATGTACTAATGATGAAACTGTAGTTTCAAAACTAATGTCCACTGGATGAATTACGTATTGTACAAGGAAATAAAAGTTACACTGTAAAATTTGTTCATGTTTTTACGTATTCTTATACATGAATATTAAAAATAGTTTTAAGGAAATAATTTTTTCTTTGATAATGTCTCATATACTTCAAAGTACTTTAAACAACGCCACAGTTAACATTCATATCTTTTTTTCAAATAGGTTGCTTGCAACTTTTATTCAGGAGTGAAGGCATCAAAAAGCATACGCAAACGGCGTTGAAAGTTAGTAATAATCTTCCTCAACGGCTGGACAAAGATGAATTAAGTTTATTCTCTTTTTCATTGTGGCAATTGGTTACGTTCATACACATGAACCCTCAAAGTCAAATGTATATGAAAACCTACCTATATTCTTTTCAGATCAACTAGTTTGATTCGAAAACTGTATTGCTTTCTTTATTTATCGCCAGTAGCATAAATACTACATAATCAAACAGCACTTTTCCTTTCAAAATCATGTGGTAAAATATTCTCATGTCTGAGAGTGATCTTCATGAAGATACATTTAACTAATTGTACAAACAGAAGGATTTTTTTTCACAATACGGGATTAGGGAAGCAACCGAAAACTGGTACAGTTCTATATGAATTATGTTGCATTAGGATACAGGAATGGAATGGTATATGTCCACTTTTTTGTGTCTGTAAAATCTGTGTTAAATCAAACAAACGATTGAGAAGATACGAGCGGCCAACGGGGAATCGGTACGGATGGTTTACGAATTTTCAGAAAATAATACAATGTTTCTATTAATGCTACAAAACCATAATAATGCTTTTAACCACTAGACAGTAACCAACAAACTTAGCCTACATTTCAGCTTAAAATATATTCTATTCTAACTCAAGATAAATCTTATATACATAACATACGTTGCAGTAAACTTGAACAAAATATGAACGCAAAAAGAAACTCTTCGAACTAAAAAACGAGAAACTAATAACGCACGTATGTTTTTAAAATTTTAATATAAATGATTAATTTATTTCAAGAACAATGGTGTACTGGGAGTTTAAATGAATTCTTAAAACTTAAGCCAGCTCACCGATTCCAGGGACAAACAGGCGAAAGAAATATGTTACTCCAATTGGATATGTCATGTATTAGTTTATATCGATTTAGAAAAAAAATAACTATTCAAGAGAAGAAGAAGATGGTTCAACTGAAGATAAATGTAGAAATATTATTGACACTGTACATCCAAGTAATACCAGCAAGCTCTGCCTAAGAAAGACAAATTATACGTAACACCATCACATAAAGGACAGTATTAAAATACAATAGAACATCAGAATCGACCATGCTTGAGATCAAAGGAAGAGACTTATGCTTTGAAGTGTCATTGTATAGAAGGGAACGGATAGAAGGCGAATGTAGTTTTGCCAATACAAATTGCAATAGTAGCTTTAGTAGCAAATATCTACGCTCAAGGATGCAAAACAACGAGATGGAGAAAAATGAGAACATTAGCCAGCTAAATAACAGCAGAAGAAGGTAATACAATGAAATTGGACGTACAGTCGTGGGACGTACAGGGTAGAGTAAGAGAGAAGGAGGGGGGGAGAGAGAGAGACAAAAATAAGCAAGAGCGTACTAGCGGCCAGTGAGCCAAAACGACCTATGAAAGCACCAAAGAAAGAGCGAAAAACAAACGGAAGAACGATGGTGGTAAGGATCGGAATTGGTTAAAAAGCGCGCGCGCCCACGCGATCGCACCTTCTCGCTCGTTAGTCGTTCGTTTTTTGTGTACGGAAGCGATGGTGCCGCCACCGGCGGCACCGATCTGGGCCGCCTTCAGTGCACCCATGGAGAGGGACTTGCGCGGGGGTGCATCGACAGTGTCCGCACCGTCACCGTCGCCAGCAGCACCGTGCGCACCTGCCGCCCTGATCGCACGCCGCACGTGTGGCCACACGAACTGGAGCCGGTACTCCGTGCTCAGTTTGGTAATGGTTTTTTTGAATAGTCCACTAGTAGAAGACTCACCCGCCTGAAACGAGAAGGATGTCCAGGAGAGGGTAGGCCAGGGAGCGAAAGGAGGAAAGCACAGGAGAGAGGGCAGCGGTAGAAACGGGGTAATTTGAAAGGGTAGAAGGAAGAAGAAAACAAACTTACGTTAGCTCAGTGATTGCGCAATCGGTCCCAGTCCGGCTACTGCCGACCAGGGGAGAGGAAATGATAAAAAGTGTTCAACACGGTGGAAGAATCAAGGATGAACACTTGCACTTCAAAATGAAGAGAAACACAAAACAGAGGGAAAACAAAACTTAAACAACGTTCGACAACATAGCATAAGACGCACGTAAAAAGGAAATAGAGAACAATTTAACTCAAAGGAAGTAACGAAATGAGGAAATGATAGTGTTGTTTTGCTTATTGCGGATTGGCTCTACGTGCGTTACCTAATGCACGGTGAAGGTATATGACAGTGTCGTTACACATCATACATAGCCGATGAGGTGATGAGCGATTTTGTGTGATGTTTCATGGCGTTGGTTCTTTTATTGTTTAGTATAGATACAATGCTATGATTATGTACAACGTTTTGTACGCTGAATGACAAAACCACACTTAAGATAGGTGTATAACGATGAGTAGTCCTAGTCATATGATATGATGGGAACAGCTGGCAAAATGAAATCTAATCATCTTTAAAACCGCAACTTAAAATACGTAGCATTTCGTGGTGTGAGCTAAGTGTGTCATTCAGTGTGATCAGTCCGACTACAGTATAGGGCGTCATTTGAAAACATTAGTTAATTGAACCCTTCACCGGAAACGGACGGTCAAACTGTTTCAAACATTGTGATACGAACACCAAACAAAAGAAAACATTGCAGTGTACAAGAAAAAGCCAAACACATTCACACACATCCACACGCAAGCCCACACTCTCACAAACACAAACAGGCAAACTTCACACAAACAAACACACACGCGCTTCCCTTACAAGGAAAAACGAAAATGGTAACGGTAAATGATTCAATATCAGGAAAACGGAAGAGAAAACGTGAAGTAAAAATCATCCAAACTAAAGCACACGCACGATAAAAGCGCCACGTTACCTGTTCCAGTGCCCTGCCCGCGCTCGCAGCCGGCGGTGGCTCGATAGTTCCGTTCGCATATCCGGTCCCGGTCGGAAGCCTTCCGTTAGCGACGCCCGCCGGCGGTCCTTCCGATTTACTGCGGCGTGATGGCGTTCCACGCTCTTCAGACTGTAATTAAAATGAATACATTGTTTCTCGCTTGGCCATTTGTCAGATACAGGATAGAGGTATGGGTGGTTTATCGTCGTCAAGCGTTTAGTTTAGATTGAGGGTCTACGATGGCCTATCAATTTCTTTGCATCTTTTAGAGAAAATAACGTTTTTCAACAACGGTTTTTAAGGGAACGGGAATCTGTCCCAGTGTAGCTAACTGAGCATAGCTCAATCCAAAGTTCATACAAAGTAAGTTCATACAAAAATCTAAAGATGAATGTCTCATTACTAATAGAATATTAAAATTGCAATCAGGTTATAGCGTAAGAAAATATAAATGATTAGCATTTGAAGCTGGGTAAAGAAAAGGCTATTGGTGGTTTATTCAGTTGCTTTTTCTATCAGTCCAAGACAACACTGATCGTCTGTTCAAAGTGTGTCTCTCCGACAAGCAAAAAAACGTACGCTTGTAAACTTTTACTGTACTATTCGATCTCGCATAATTGAGACGATATGTGATGATGCAAAGGATTTTATTCGTTTTGCGATAAGCTGTTTATGTGAAAAGGTACCGTTAAAAAAAGCCACAAAATGTTAACCAACTGAAAACATGTCTATAGGGACGGAAACAAAACTCTAAATCAGATCACAACGGAACAGTAGGAGTCTAGCTAAATGATGCGCCGGATGGACTGAAAAGAATACCAATACATGCATTGCAATCTCAATTGTTCTAACAAATTTCACAACTAAATTAATCGGTTGATGGTACGATACTTTTGACACGGAACAATATTAGATCAAATGTCGAGGGTAAATTTGCTTAAACCATCCTAAGTCCAACGGTCGTTTGCCGCTACGTTTTAGTCCAAGTACAACTGATGTCTAGTGCATTCCGGCTTCCAAGCACAATTCCAATCGCGTCAATCAATTAACGGAACGTATTCATTTTAATTAAAATCTTTAAATAGACAAACGTTGCATTTTCGATACTGCACTACATCAAACACATCGCGCTTCTATTCGATCAGCGTCCTACGGTACGGCTAGGCACACTAGACTATGGTTGCTAAAAAAAGCACTAAGGACTAGGGGATGGTGACTGTGTATCGGCAGCAGCGGCGGCGGCAGCAGCAGCAGCAGCTGTCCGGGTAACTACTGGTAAGCCGCAAAAGTAACAAATTACTTCGCTCACACACAAACACACACGATAGTGAAAAAGAAAATCAAACAGAATGAAGACACTTTCTGTAAAGAAGGAAAAAAACAATACAAACAATCGATAGCAAAGCCATACGGTAGGGAAATGATAAATCAAATCAATACTAGCGCTACTGAGTAACAGTTGTCACATTTTGCGAGATCAAACAGAGCATGTGGTAAAATAATAGGTGCCTCTCTGTGTGCTTATCTGTGCATTTTGCTCGGTGGAAAAGGTCAATGTGCTACAGAAGCGTTTGTGTTGGTAGCAAACATGGTATACACATTTATTTCATGAGCTTGATCAAAAGCGAAGAAAGACATATTTATTGTATTGTTTGTTCAATCATCTTGTAACCATACTAGATTTTTTACTATTAATGAAAGTGTGGTCTATAAACTCTTTGTCTTTGTGTTTATTATTATTTGAAGGAAACGTTCAGCAACATAAACTCTCTATGACCGTTCTTTCAGAATAATAATAAACAAATGGAGACGCCTGGTGTTTTGTGTTACCTGATAAAAATTCGACTTTTCCTTGTGTTAAAGTATCAAAACTATGAGAATAATGGTCTGCTTTCTACTGCGTTGCAAATTTGATTATTTATCCAGTAGCATGAGTCCAACGGCAAAATAAAATTGCCAACGGTGAACGGGAAATCAGTCATTGATACTTAAAAATAGCGTTCGTAGTAAATTCGTTAGCAATAAATTCACTTTAAGATTTCAAGCTGTTAACAACACCTGGGCAAACAATCTAATGCATATTATTTTGCATATGCTCTTAATTACAGCAACCAATATCATTAACGACTAAGCTGAGCTGAGAGCCGAATCATGTTTTAAGCTCGTTACAAAAAGGAACACAATAAATAGTATGTACTCTCTTCATACAAAACAATTGAACACAACGAAACAACCACATACCATAATCGTATTTAATCTGAAACATCGTTTTGCTAGTGCATTGGTTGTATTGAGTTTGGAGTTAAAAATCAAAACAACAAAAATGTGAAAGCCAAAACAACAAGTAACGTATAAAGATAAAGAAAAGATAGCGAATACGCGAATGTAAACGTTTGCTCAACCACTCAATGCTGTTGACCGACCCAATAGAAACGGAAACGGAAAGGGACTACTCGCTTCATCCGTGCGAATTTGTGTGTGTACACTTACCCTTGCTCTAGTGTGAGTCGTTGCACCCGCATCGGTACGATCGTGCCCGATGGCTTCATTTTTGCCCCGTGCAGCCAAAAACTCGTTCGTCCGGTACGCTAGCTCGGGGCACTTTTTCCTTCGCGGCAAGGGCGGTTCATTGATCGATGCTAGCATGGTTATCGCGATGGAGAAAAATTTGTGAAAAGAAAAACAACACACACAACAAATTAGAAGGAAAATATGTATATGGAAAAGAAAATATACTATTGGCATAGCAATAAATACAAATCGTTTTAGCTAGAACGAACCAGTCACTGCAGTGCGGATAGTAAACGTTTATAACATTAAATCATCTAATAGAATTTTAAGACCATTTTCTACAACCGCAAGACAGTGATTAGTACATGCAAAAAGAACGGTTAGCTTACATCAAAACAGTTTTATTGATAGCATTACATAAATGAAGGAACGATGCTCTACTTGTCAACTGTCTGCTCTAATAAAACTCAAACTCGTTCACTTTTGCCTCGTTCACCCGCGTTTGACTGTGCGAAGGTCCCGGCAAGGGTCGTAGTTGAAAGGTGTCGTATATAAATTGTCTCCCTCTTTTTCGCCCAAAACTGGTTTTCTTGCAAATGCCAGGTAGAAACCCTTCTGCCACAAGTCTAATTCAATTTCTATCCATCACCAACGATTTACCCGAAACAAAGGGCAGGAGAACCCTGTCCCGAGCAGCCAATGTCAAATTTGGAATAATTTATGACGACACCAGAACTTCGCACGTCAAACGAAAACACGGGTCGGAGACAGAGTGAGTCGAGCCATTTAGGCCTAATGTTGGGCATGGTACTGTTAAAAGATTCTGCTAGATGCTAAATGGAACATGAGCTTTTTGATGGCTTTGTCAGCTATGACGTTCGATGGAGGATAGGCTGCATAACATTCAGGAGTTAAATCGCTACCAAAGCTACAGCAAATAAAGGAAACTTCAAAAACCGTCCATCCAAAAACGCATTACGATAACTCGTCTCTCACCACCTCAATAAGCTAGAATCCAATACACATTTCGGAAATTTGGAACTTATCTTTCCACACGGGTTAATTTTTCAGTTTCGTAATGCGCTTTGGTCGTTGTTCGCTCAGCAAACAGTCATACCGAATGGTGATGGTAAGCGTCTGGCGAAACAATGAAGATGAAATCGAGAAGGCTAAATGACGCTTTTGTCATGCATTAAAACGATGCTTTATATCGGAGAACGATGATGATTCACCAATCGTACACAACTGGATGCTACACAACTAAAAGAACTGGTTGGAAACCATTTTCAATCAATATTTGTACAACCTGGCACACACATCAGTGAGAAATTCAGCCGTTCTGTGTTTTTTTTCCCTCACACACATCCGTTCACATATACTTACGCTGATGAAGAATATGGTTTTGGTTTCACGAAAAGGAAGAAGCGGGAAGAAGACTATAAAAGCCTCCAGACACGAGCAAATAGTGTGTCTCGTTTGTCGCCATCCCAAAAATCATCCCGCCGTTGCAAAAGGGCAAAGAGCTGCTTGGTAAACATAAATCAATAGACGATTTCTTCATCATGCTGGGTAAACGTAACGCAAAACTCGTCAACAACGCTCGAGCCCCGTCGATAAGATGTGATAAAATCTCGCATATAAAAGGATTGATGGAATCTGAAGCCACCAGCAACGAGTATTGAATTTCTAGCGAATACAGCCAACTCAAAACAAAACGATATTGGTTACAACCATTAATGTTTTGCATATTTTAACCTTCGTTTTCCGCTTCTTCGTCATACCGGTGAAGGGAGAATTTCGCTTGCAAAAAGCACATTTCTTTATAATAGAATCATCAGCTCGATCGATTCGATTGAATCGATATGCCAATTTCGCTATGGGTGCTAGAAAATCTCCCCGGCAAAAGCGTTCCACCAGTTACATCACTTTGGTTGGTTCCAGCAGACCTCTCAACCACACCACAAGGTCACAAACATGCTCACATGTGAAAAAGGAAAAAAACGTCCATCAAACATCAGACGTTTGCATCTACACTTTTGTTAAAGTGGCGGAAAATATTAAATCACCTTCACGGCAGTGTATGCAAGACATGCAATGCTGTGCTGATTGTAAAATGATGCAAAATCTTCATTTCAATCAACTTTCGATCATACCATAGTGATATTTTTAATAAGTTTGTTAATTCGGAAAAATCAAACTGCTTTCGATTGTGTCTGTGATGAAAATCTTTCAAGGGAATGGATTTAAAATTAAAATTGTTACGTGTGTTTTTATGATAATAGAGTTAAGATGTTTATATAAACACAAAACAACAGTTCAAAGTTCAATGATATTTCTCGATGCTTATTGCTTACGAGGTCCTAAGCCTCTATAAAACAAATAAAACATCGCAAATAAGTTTATACTGTGAGCACAAATCAAGACACACATTTTTAATATCAAATTTTATTGATTTTAACTTTTGATCAATGAAAACAGGAAGACCTCCTACCTAAACTTAAAGAATTTTTTTCCTTATAACTTTTATGTTTGAACTTTCAAAACAGGTTACCTCACTAACAACAGTACTAAGATTTCGGTTCAATCAATAAAAAAAACTTGCACAATAGAGGTTGGAAAAATCGAAACAATTACGTGTGCATGTTTTATGATCAATTGACGTCCATTGGGTTGAACATTGCCAGCAGTATGCCGCATCGATCGCCATGCGTGTTGTATATGCGTGTGCATAGCACCAATTCAGACACAAGAAAAACACACACATAAAGATTTGACTCTGCTTAGAAAAATACTGAAATTGGGCATCGGGTAACCCGCATGGCACGAATCGTTGGAAAACATGAAAAGCGAAAGTATGTTATTTTGCCGTTCAACACAATCCGGACTCGGGATTCCAATCGACCTGGTAATCCCCTCCTTCCCATGGGAGGGCCATTAATTTTAATCGGAACAACCACCGCATAATTGATGAAAGCTCAGCAAATGATAAAAACTGTTTTGCCAACAGAACAGTTGTTTTTTTTTTATTTGCCATGCGAAGACACATTCCCAAGCACATGCCAAAGAGGTACGAAGGGTAGTACGGTGGAGATTGTTGCTTAGAATTCAGGTCAGGACCATGTTTTTGGACTGTAAAAAAAAAATCAAGCTACTCTAAATCTCTTATACCAGCGCGCCAAGGCAACTCATTCTTCAATTCAGTTGTGTTCTTTTACCCGTTGGTTCGCTATCCGTATCCGTAAACTAACGATAATTATAAAATGCTTCCATTTGCACTCGTATTTGTGCGCGGCGTTCAATTGGCCACCAGCCAATCAAGTGCCAGTTGAGCAGCTGCATACATCCACACTGCTGCAAAATCCATTAATTACGATTCTTACCCTAGCTTAGCGTAAGCACATGTGAAACGGAACTGTGAACGACTGATTCTTTTTTTATGTCACTCCTGCAATGTGTGCCAATAATTTAGTGTACCGAATTCAGACCATCCTTTCCCCTTTTTGCCCCAATAACGCGTTATCTACGAATTAAGGTTAGCTACAGAAGAGGTAAAGGTATGCAAAAACTAAGCAAAATCGAGCATTCGAGCACTGGTAGCAAGAGCAGCAGCATAAGCAGCAGAGGCGGCAACATTGGCACAACATCGGTACAGAGCTTTAGGCAGCACAGGCCAACAGTCGACCAGCATGGCCGAAACTTTACGGAAGACACTGATCAGCGGGATCGGTCTGAGAGCGGAACGCGGAATCACCTTCGATAAACTTTTCATCCTCCGTTGATTTCGAGAAAAAGTGATCCGCCTTCGAGCTGGCTGCTTGAAAGATAAATACACACAGGAACAGGTAAGTGAGTGAGGAACCCGTTTGTAGTAGTTGCTGTATACATTTCGAGTCGGCAGCTAATATCTGAACAGTTTCTACAAAGTGATGCACGAAAATTGTACGTCCAAAGTGGTTCTAGCGGTCCAGCACAAATCCAAGCACAATGGGACGTTTATATCGCGACGCAGATTATGGCACCTAATCAGGATAATGAACCGTTCTACAGCAGTAAAATGGACAGCTTGGTTCAACGCCTACACCATTCACTCTTTGCAGCGTACCGGCAAAGACGTTTGAAGGCGTTCAAAAGCTCCCCCAGGGCCGTCTTCAAGTTAAATTAATTATTCGAGCCGGTTTCTGTTTTGGATGGACTACCATTTTATAGCTAAGCGAGCAGGGAGCGATTTCGATTCGGGCCGGTTACACCTCGATTTATTATCTCCTAATCACCAGCACACATACACACCCACGTACATATTATCAAAGAGGTTTGCGACGCACACGAGTCGGAAGTATTTGAATTAGGGTGCTGTTATGAAGGTGACCTCCGTTGGGGCTTAATAAACAAGTTATAATTAGAAAACGGTAATTTAATCGTAGCCAACATAGCCGTGACTCAAATTTTCCTGTTATAACCTCAAAAATGTCATGGTTTGATTAGTTGCAAGATAACAAATGTTAAAACATTCATCAAAACTTTCAAAACAATGTCCAAGCAGTTTTAATTATTCGTTCAACCCAATCCACCACCCAATGGTCATGGCAAAACCTGTCGTGACAAACAACTGCACCGTTCAACCGAAGTATAACGACCCAGGAAAGAATCAATGCAAAAGCAGTATACCAGCTGCCAACAATACACATTGATCGCCAATGGCCGCGGGACACCACCGGGCGGGCAAACAATCCCGACTCGAAACATGCAACGCGCATGTTAAAATGACCGCCAGGACATTCTGCAGCAAGAAAAAAAATAATTCAAACCCTACCGCACACCAAAACCATAAAACCGTTTCTCTGTCATCCGAAACTCAATCGATCTTTTTATCTCTCCATAAAAAAAAAACGCTTAGATGACATAATTTGGTGGAAATAATTTGGTTTGTACCCTTTTTGTGACTGGAATGGAGCTTCAGCGCTGAACCACGCACAGCAGATTTACTTGAAACTTATTATATCAAAAATATTCGGACTTTTCCATGAGGTACAAAAAGCACACAACTCATTTTCATAACAAAATGATGTTATTTTCTAGTAATCTGAAAAACATTCAACAAAACATGATTTAGCATTCCAGCAACGGATGTTCCGTATACTTTCCGGTTGAAACAGGCGCTTAGCAGCATGTACTCCGGGGTATTCATTATCAACAACGATGACAAGCGGGTGGTCGTGCTCTGCGGCAACGCATAAAATTATCTGTTGCTAAAACTTTCCCATTAAACTTTCGCCTGCCTGGGTCACCTTCCTTGTGCTTTGCTTGTACGTGTGCAATCGACTCTTTGTACGTGTGTGTGTGCGTGTGTGGGTATTTTCGAGTACAATGAGAGAATGTTTGGAGCTTTCGGGTGATCGTTCCCCAGCAGTGTCTACGCCTTAATCTATTCGATTTTCTAACAAGAAATATAACCAACTAGGCAAAGAAACGTTAGATGGAAGCTAAAGATAAGAAAATAAGGAAAGTTGGAAATTGTTTGATATGATTTTCTTCGCGTTTGTTCCCCTTTTTATCGTGACTTTTCCCTTTGCC
Organism: Anopheles melas; assembly: GCA_000473525.2. NCBI lineage: Eukaryota > Metazoa > Arthropoda > Insecta > Diptera > Culicidae > Anopheles > Anopheles melas. Next base: position 31,808 of record KI919446.1, on the reverse strand, counting down.
GCGTATGAACTTTAACGTATAAAAGCATTGCTCTGTGGCTCATTCAGAGTCTAGTATGCGCTCTAATCAGCTACTTCAACTTGACGGTTGAATTAAAATCAAAAAGCTGCAAGAAAAAGTAAATCATCTATTCCGTGACTGCTTAGTATTGGGAAATTGTAGAGACAAAACATTCCACGTAGAGGTGAAGAAACGGTGAATTGAATATGCTAATAGATGGTGTGTTTGTTGGCGGAATTACTCCAAGCGTTTCATAATTACCGAATTGATTTGGCACAGGTGGTTTTCTTACGACATCGGGTCCTCCAGTGTATTCGTGCCATCGATACGTACTTCTATATTCCGAGTGGAGCTGGGAAAGAAAGCAGAACGCAAACGGAGAAAAGGGAAGAAACAATTAGAGAATGATGTGACGCATTTTCCCAACTTTATTTTATGAATATAAAATCAATTTGGTCACGGCTGCACCTGGACACGAATGATCTCAATTATCAACAACGAAAATATCCATAAACACACGCGCAACCAGCACGCTAAGCAGGTCATAACCATCAACATAAATAGGGATTTAGAGCATAATCAACTTCCATCGTCTTCTAAATGTACCAGAAGGCTTCATTTGAATTTTCGAAAAGGTGAAGGGTAGGTGAAATGAAAAACTTTGACCAGACGAAAAACTACAACCGACAGTACGGCAACTTTATTGTAGATCCTGTAGATTCATTCCCCAACAAACATGCCTTGCTTTGTTTATACATGCACACACTAAAGCCAGAAGAAATTTAAACTGTGCTATGAACTAAACTTACTCATACATGCAATTGTTCAGAATGATAAATTTTTGTTTTATTCAGAAGGAAAGAAATTCTATTACTTCTTCCAAATAAGCAGACGGCATTTATTATAGAGGCGAAGCCAATTGGCCTCATTTGCCTCTAGAATATGGTCTTTATATGACAGTTATCAAGGTTAAATGTAGTCTTCAATACAAATTTTCAATGATACAGCCTTTTTTAACCATACGGCCATACAAGTATTAGTAGTTAAAATATCAAACCAAACTTCAATAAAGTAACTTATAAAGCGTAATCTTGTTGTATCGGGTAGGGAAATGTTTAACGGGAAAATCACCATAATTATACTATGTAACTCATATGTTGCTATTATGTAGCTTTCATCTGTGCTTTATTGAACCTATTTCGTTATGATCAGTGCAGAATAGGCATTCTCGTGTAGGATACAACTATAGAACCAGGTGATTTAACCACTTTGATGAGACAAGTTTGCTCTACTTCAACAAGAAAAACCTTTCGTTGACATAGCAAATGTAATAATCGTTACTTAAAAATATTCATCGCCAGCTTCATACAAAATCTCACTCTGCGTTTAAACTACTCTACTTGCTAAAAAAACCGGTCTATCTTGACAAAACAAAAACCCCTTTGAAAACTGACGCCAAAAGGAACGAATGTAGCTGGAGCTGATTCAAAAGCATTTCGTAACCCGCTGCTCTGTGCCTGTGCCAACATGCCATCATGCTAACAGACCGTTAGCCTCATTTTGCGTTCACCTTGCGTACATGCACCTGTAAGAAGCCGGCAAACCGAAACCATATGAGCTGTTCGTGACCGAACTGCCCGCCACTCCCATCCTGCGAGCAAACATCACCTCAGAGCCACATAAAACACCGGGCCACGACACGGATACTCATGCATTCGGGGCCGACTCAATGCGGATATATTTTCGAACGCCGGCTTCGCCGCGTCGAATTGCAGCCCACGACGGACGGATTATATGCCACACGAGTGCTGCAGTTAAACCTGTCGCCCCCGCTGACCCACCACCTGCGGCCATTGGATGACTTTTGAAAGCATGCAACCACTAGTTTATGAAATGGCTTGTACGAGCCGCTTGTGTTACCGCTTTCACCGACAATCGACGTGCTTTCGTGAGCGTTTTGTTCACTTTCCACGGCACCACCACAATAGCGACTCTACAGCTAGGAGAATCTGGCACCCGTTACCGTGCTGTCTGCTTCCACCCAGCTGGCACACTGTGTGTATCGCCACCGCGGAAGGATATCGTTGGAATTTATGTTTCCTCCTTACCAGATGTTTGAATGTATGTGTGTGTGTGTGTGTGTGTGTGTGTGTGTGTGTGTGTGTGTGCTCGCTAGTGTAATTGCTTTATTGAGCGACCGGGGAAATAAACCGAGAGACCGAGTCCCGGTTTTGTTCGCTGTAACAAACGGAATTTCTGGCCGTCGAATCGATAAATAGCACCGTGGAACGAAGGAAAAAAGGGATAGCAAACAGTCGTGAACGAGAAACCCTCTCCGCCGTGGCATGTTTCGCACCCTCATACACCAACCCACTCAACCCAGCAGTGGCTTACGTCATTTGGGAAAAACGAGGAAAAGATTGTGTTTTTGCTCTGTTACACACACATACACAAATCCACAGACACATACGAGAAACTTTCGACAAAAATCAACATGTGCGCTATGTCGGGCACGGTTCGCGCCCACACGCTCGCAAGCAAATGTCCAATTTGCACAATCTCTTTCGCCGTGTAAAACCAAAACGAGCGGTCGTAAATGTCACCGCAAGGACACACCCAAACTGGCAGACGAAAGCTTCCCTATCTAGGCTGGCCGGGGGAATTTCCTACGTGTGCATGAATAATCATCATTTCCCATCATCTTCAATCAACATCGCACCATTTTCCGATACACCGAGCAACCGTACAGTAACCGTACACCCGATTTATTTCCAGTGAAGCTTTTTCATCAGATGCTTCAACACACATACATCCCCATACGCACCCACTGAAGAAGTTTTGTTGTAGTAAAACGATCAATATTTATGTAAAACCATTGGAAGGGACAAGGAAAACTTTCTAGACCGGTGATGCTAGACGGGCGCTATATTTTGCCTGGAAGATGGAAGATCCCTTGTGCCGTCGGGAATGAGTCAACAAAACATATAGAATTTAAGGTGAGAAGAAGAGTTGGGGACTTGGAGGTTCAACATAACGCTGGACTGAAGAAGACACAGCCCATTTCCAACCAGAATGCCAAAGGATAACGGATACCGGCACGGAAACTGATCGATGACATAAGGAAACCGCCGCAGACATTGATTGATGAACAGTTGCCTCGTCTGTCGGACAAACTGTGGGACTGGCTAGCAGTTATTTATAGCCGCTCGTGAGCTTATCGAAAAACTTTAAAGCTATCACGTCGCAAGTAATGAGGCATCTAGGCAACAAATTGAATTCAGATAGGAGAACTTATCGCAATTTTAATGTCTGCCGATACGATCAACAATTTAATTGATCTTAAAAACGTGTTTAATCTCGCTATCCTTATGGAAACAAATATTGCAGTTTTTATGGACTCTAACTAATCACTATTTATGAAATATTTGATTGAAAGCTTGGAGTTTCTTTAGCTGTCTGAAAGATCCAAGATCTCAACAAATATAAGTATATATATATGAATATCTGTTCATTATTTTTAATATTTGTCATGTATGTTGGAAAACAAACTTTTAACTGTAACTGTAACTGAAACGTGATAATTATTCTAAATTACTCTATGCTTGCAAGTGAATACACGTTTTTCAAATACTGTTCCAATAATCAATACATTTATCTACCAATTCGTCAGGAATCTTAATAATAACCAAAACCGTCTCAAAACCCGCATACTATGTGCTTACAGCGTGTCGATACCGTGAAACGTGATGTGATTTTTTATATCCCTTCCTTTCCTCGACGATAGAAACGACTCACTAGTGAACTCAATACCACGGTACATACACACTCATACATATTCCCATACCTTCATAAAATCGCTTCACCTACCTTATCTACAGGCATTGATGGGCACGCTCTACAAAGGTTCCAAAATGAGCCGATCATGAAGCCGGGTTTTTGCTGGATGACCGCAGACACACAGAAGAAGTATTAGAAGCTATCGAAGAAAAGATAACGAACGAATGAGGTGAAATAAATCCGTCGGTAACTTCATCCAACTTCAGCTGGCAGAAGGCAACTATACTTACTCAGAACGTTGGTCCCAGTCGGGCAGACCCAACGGCAAGCACGTAACGGACAGTGGTAAACAAACGAAACGTGGAAAAGCGCGGAAATGAACCCTCTTTTCCAGCCCCGTTCGAGTGTGCCGGTCAGGTAGTAAGGGTGGATGGGTGGAAGCGAACGAGGGGAGCACCGCTTGGCGACACCCGGCACTTCCGTTGCGACCTTATTCGTTCGACCAGTCCAGTTGCCTAATTTACTTTGCTTGCATCTACCCGTACAAGGCTTTATCAAACCTTTCGACGCGAAAGGAGCCTACGGGGAAAGCCTTTGCTGCCGGTAGCTCGCACTGAGTCGGACGTTAGATTCACCTTTGTACTCTACCGCGCTTCCTGTCAGAAGTTGGGCCGAACGGACACGGTTCACACTTCGGATCGGTATCGATTTTCCAACGCGGCACTTTCGGCGACTCGGGTTTTGGTCGGTCGGTCGGTCGGACGGTCGATTCCAACGTCGTCAATCAGACACCGAAATGGGCGTATATCGGAGTGGGATTCAGTGGGCCACTCATTTTTTTTTGTTTTGCTTGAGAATAATTTTTGCTAGACGGTTTCACGGCACGGTGCTTCGGGAACAGCTGGTCAATGGGGCAAGTGGGTATAGCCCAGTGTGACGAAACGGGAACGAAGCCGCCTCAAACCACAAGCTCACGCCCACACTCACGTAAACACAGACACAAATACGCGCACACACACATACAGAGATACACACACAAGCACGGTCACTGCTCCTAGCACATCAAACCGGCAGGATCACGCACTCACGCAAAAGGCGCCTGAGACTGTGGAAAGTAAAGCAAACAGTACATTAAATTAATTACACTAACTGCTGAGCTCTAACGGAACTGGATGCCACACAGACTGCCTGCAGTGCGTGCTCGTGTGTGGTAGAAGTGTCACCAATTGGCTTATCGAAATGTAGAGGAAAAAAACCTCAACACCAGGACAAAAGATCTGGTTTTCCTTCGAAAGTGAAATCTTGCCAACAGATGATGACGAACAGATGAACAGTGAGAACTAACTGGCACACAGCAAGTAGTCTGCAATTTTCTTTTTACAATCTCTTTCACTCTCTGCTGCATTCTCTCTCTCTCTCTCTCTCTCTCTATCTCTCTCTTTCTCTATCTTCCTCCCTCAATATCTCTTTCACACTCTCTCGGTTCGCTTAATTTTCACTCGGCTCTCTCTCACGTATTTTTCCGAAAAAAGGCAGAATGACAAGAAAGGAAAAATAAGCAATGATGGCAGTACTGCGAAATAAGGAAAAAAATGCCTCCACCAGACAAGTGTGAAAAATCTGCCCCAATGCAGTGGTTGAAGAGGTTGGAGCGACTGAAAAGCAAAGGCGGTGGCTTAAGAAATAAGAAGTGATGGGAAGAAACGGTAGACTGATTCAATCCCACCCCATCGAATGGCCGAAATCGATAATTCAGCCTACGGGAATAGACTTTCAAGTTTTTCTTTACACAATCTACAATTTTCACTCGAATTTCTCACTGCACTTCCTCATAATCACGGACACAAATACTGGAACATTTTTTTTCATGCACATCTATACTGCGGATATCGATGACAGTATGTGAGGAAAAATTAGGTAAGAGGTTTTCTTCCCCTTATCACACTGCAAAGTGGACTGATGCAGCTGGACTGGATCGATCGCTCTATGCATTTATCCAAGCGGGTACCTTCAATACTGCTATTAGAATGATGCAAAATCCCTTGAAATTTCTTGCCAGAATAAAACCCACTTTGTGCACTCACACACACACGCACGGAAACACTTTCCTAGATTTTCCTGAACCTGTTACAAGGAGGGGAGAACCTAAAGTGTACGGACTAACAGCTCGATTGCGCTGCGGACTGTAGCTGCACACCGAGAGTAATGACGATGAAGAATTTTCCCTCGAAGCACGCTGTCCTGTCTGCGGCGTATCCTCGGTCAAAACGTGACGTTTCACATCCGCTTACAAGTACAATGAGGAATGCGCTCTCTTTGTCGCTCACAGGCTCTCGCGTGTGCTCGCGGCGTTCGAATTTTCTACCGAGTGCCATATTATTGCGCAAACAAGAAGTCGAAATGTACCATTCCCTTATACACACACACCGCAACAACATGTATGAGAGAAAATGAGAGTCCTTCGTTCCATTTTCTGCTCTACTAAAGCGTACGTGTGTGAGTGTATGAGGATGCGTTTTTTTTTATGAGCGTATGGGTGTAAACTGTCACATTTGCAGGCACCGGTTTGACAACTGCGGAAAGGACTTTTCCCTATGACGGGCGTTTCGCCTGCTGGCTTTCCGCACGCTCGAAGGGGAGCGAAATGTCGAAACAACACCCCTTCCATGCTTAAAAGAAGATTAATATTTTTGAAAACGAGGGTTGAGTTACTGTGGATAGAAAGAGGGTCGTTTCAATTACATGCTCGTGCCATTTGAAGTGAGTCGCAGATTTGGGGCGCATGTTTTTGTGCACCTTCGAACAGTGCAATGAATGTTTAACCACCTGCGGAACGATGCCAGGAAAATCGATTTAAATGTTCAGCTTGTATAATGACGGTTAGGTACCACAAAACCACTGGTGGGTGTTGGTGTAGAACGTAAATCATAGATTTTATTATCTCGTTTTTAACTGAGTGGGAGCAACTACGTGTGCTCTGAGTCAAGGGAAGAAGTTTTAAAAATATATGTATATTTACAAAATGATATTTTTGTAACACTCAAATTGGAGAACCAATTTGATTAGCAAATAGATTCTCGGTCGACAGATCATAAGACATGCATTTAAAAATGGGATTATGACACTACTCTTTACTATAACCCTTCAATGAGGAAAAGGGTTCCATGGATGCTAGAATTTATTAACATTTTTATTTAACTAAAAACTGAAAACTTAAAATCAGGTTTTTTTAATCGATTAGCTCAATGATCTATGGGCCGATACTGTCGACAATCGCACGACTTAACAACATACCTGAAATGGGTTCAAATGCTGTATGGACCGTGTCCCTCATACTGACTGGACTGACTTTTCTGCTATGGTCAATATAATCAAGAAATCATTGATAGCGAAGAATAGAGGATACAAGAAAAATAAGAATATGGACGCATAAACCGTAATGTTTATCCAGTAATGTTTAAACCGGTATGTTTAATTCAGTTTATTCTAGTTTTTCAGCTTATTCATGTTTTCGCACAAGTTGTGAAAAGTTCCACTTCTTATGTCATTATGGGACGGAATTATCTTTGAGATAATATTATTTGATTGT
>KI919446.1:0-23412 GCA_000473525.2 Anopheles melas | reverse complement strand
GGAATGGAACGGAATGGAATGAACGGAATGAACGGAACGGAACGGAATCAACGGAAAGAACGGAATGAACGGAACGGAACGGAATGAACGGAAAGAACAGAAAGAACGGAATGAACGGAACGGAACGATTTTGTATAAAGGATCGGAACGGAACGGCCTACATAAAGAACGGAACTTTTTTACTAGGTTCGGACCGCAACGGCCAACACTAGCACAAACCCAAAACGATCTAGGACAGCGGTCGGCAAAGTCCGACCCGCGAAAGGATTCGACTGATTTTAAAAGATGGGAAGAATCGTATACAAATTACTGAATAACATTTAGAATGAAATACCGATACCGTTGTGTCTTTTAACTTTAATTATCGTAATGTGCAACAACGGACCAATCAGTATGGTCGAACTAGAGTTGAATATTCATATATGTAATGTAAAAATGGAGGAAGTGCCGAAATTTATACGAAATTTTGTGTAGAGAAGATACACTAAAATCTGATTGCAGTAAATTAATTTAAAGTTTTGCATACGACTTTACTTTACTTACATTTGTTATTTGATATTTGATATTTATTTAATACATTCAACAGGTCTTATGTGGCCCTCTCGAAGCGAGGATACATAAGAGTTATAAAAAATTATAAACATGAACTTATACGCAGTAAAAATAAACTAACATAGAGTTAGCCACATGACAAGCAACAGTTCATAAACGCGGCGCGCGACATGTCAGATTGGTGTCGATCACAAATAAAGTTTTAGTAATAGTGAAAAAGATCGATGTATTTTTCTCGTGATAATAATTTCTTCTTCCATTAGTTCTAAATTTCACTCAAATCATTGGTTGGTTTCATTTATATCTATTTAAGGACTCTTTTCGATCGTATTTGATAACAAAAACTAACATTTAAAAACCATTATCCGCAGTACGCGATACTCGATATAGATGAATTCTTCGTACGCTATTCCTCTAAATTTGACAGCTTTAAGTGTTTTTGGAAATATTTCAAAACTCTGTGTCGATATTTTTTTACCCTCGAGATACGCTATTATGCTCGGTCCCGTACGACTTCATTTATCGGATAATGATTGTACAACGATTGTCAAAGTGCATTCCGTTGTAAGGATTCCGTTCCGTAAATTTGCCTTAAATGGTGTTACTTGTTCGAAAAGAATTGATGTAATAATTTAAGCGAAAATATAAAAAAAACGTATTCCTGGCCCGCGGCTCTCGATCTTTTAGTAAATTTGGCCCTTTACCTAAAATGTTTGCCGACTGCTCATCTAGGACATCAGAAGCCTAGGACAGTGGTCGGCCAACTTGGAGGCTTAAAGAGCAAAATTCAAAGCAAAAAACCAAAGATGTTGAACAAACCACAAAGAATGTCCTAGTACACCAGGTCGATCATTTCATGCAATACAAATATGAGCGTGAATCATATGACCAGAACGTTCTCGAAAAATCGTTGTAGAGCGCCAGATCGTTTATTTCATCCAATTTAAATATAGACATGAACCAAATCGTTAATTTTATCCAATTCAAATATGAATTGTTCGTGGATATGAAGAACTTCCTGGTCTACCAAATAATTGTCATGATGCATCAACTGAAATGAACGAAAGAATCGCGTTTCACGATCAGTTCATTTAAAAGAAAGAATTAGTACGTTCACGTTCATGAAAATAAATCGTAATGTTCAAGCCTACAGAGGAACGTCAGTAACATCAGCAGAGGAACAGGGAGGACTCAATAGCAAATACTATTCTCGAGTTATACGGCATATTTTTTGCATATATGGATGAGAAATGATCTCAAGCAACGACAGAAGCTGAACTAATGGCACCGTTTTCTAGGAAATATGGCTTTTAAAGAGGGTAGTCGATGGCAAGTTATGTACATGTTTATACCATTTTCCTTTTTTTATATTTTTGCTCTAGTCTTAACAGGTGAAAGGAACAGAAAAGCTTTCAAATTTGTTAGCAATTATATAGCTTTTGTTTTCAATGACATACACTATCTGATGGGGCTGGTCTGTTGGTACAGCCGTCAACTCGAAAGACTTAACAATATGCCCGTCATGGGTTCAAGCCCCGAATAGACCGTGCCCCCATACGTAGGACTTGATTATCCTGCTACGGTAACAAAAAGTCACTGAAAGCCAAACCCACTCCACTAGTGGGTACAAAGGCAGGCCTTGACCGGCAGCGGTTGTTGTGCCAAAAAGAATAAACTATCTGATGCTGACAAAATAACAAAAATATGCCTTTAAAAATACCTCACAATGCAATGCAATGAAAATTGATCATTTTTGTAAATTTGTAATGGTTATTGTTTACAATATGAATTATTGGAAAGAACTATCATACTACAATTGCGATGAGTTGAAATGCGTAGATAAATTCCTGCTTCACATTTTCAATTCAATTTTACACTTCTGTATCATATGAAATTGCAGCACTATTGAAATATGCATAAATGTATATTTTTATCTAATTTAAAATAATACTTTTGGTGTTTTAATAGCTCTTCTGCCTTTACCGATAATAAAACAATTAAGAACCTTACATAAAAATTTGAATTTTTTAACATCGCAGTGAGACTCTATAAGACGTTTGTAATTAAGTGCTTTTGACGATACTTTACTATGTCAAATTTAAATCATGTCGAAGGTAACAGTTAACCTCTGAAAACTACATAAGTTAAAAAATATGTTTTGGCCCTAAAATGCTACGAACGGTCCTAAAATGCTACTAAACATCCAATTTTCTGTAACAAATGAATAAAATAAAAATACTTTATATTTTAAATCAGCATAATACCACCAAAAACTGAAAGACACAATTGAACACACATCCAATTTGTTGTAACAAATGAATAAAATAAAAATACTTTATATTTTAAATCAGCATAATACCACCAAAAACTGAAAGACACAATTGAAGAGCATTAAGCTCAATCTATAACGATCCATTTTCTTCCTCCAAAAATATTAATTGTGTTAGACTATTGTTATTTTTTTTTATTAGCAAACTACTAAAATGGTTGTTTACGTGTTGCACAATTGTTTTTTTAATAATAATTATTAATTTAGACAACTTATTTTTACCACACCTTCATATTTTCCCAATGTGACGGTATTCGCACACATCAGTAGGAGTCTTCAATGCGCGATGCATTTGTCTCTCTTTCATGGCCATGTTCTTCTTTGCATGTAATATTTTAAAAAAATAATCTAAGGATACAATGCTAGTCAAGTGATTCACTTAAAATCTTTGAAAAAAAAAATAAAAAAAAATGAATAAATTGATACATAAATCATGCTTTAAACACAAAACTGACAAAATTTCGTCGAACTATACATAGTACCGTGCAATAGCATAAAAGAGACAACAGCTGATATTATGAAATAGCATGAAAACAAAGAGACAGAGACAGAGAGAGAGAGGGAGAGTGACAAATGCACACATGAAACAACTCTCGGAGAATGTATGCAAGCATACCTATTTACACGGATCCATAAGACCTATTTACACGGTTCATAATGCTTTACAACTTTTAGACGTCATTTGGAGGTCGACGAAAAAGATCTAATTTTGTAAAAAAAAGAAAGAATGTAAAATGTTTTAAAATAACGAAAATGACCGTTTCTCCTAAATACAAAAAGCAATGAATATAATATGCTTTAATCCTTTCATAAAGCCTTATTATCTTTTTTGTTTTATTTAAATGCAATCTACTTCTTCAAGCAACAATGTAATTTATTTCTACAAGCAACTAATAAATGGAGTTTTTTCTTGAAACATTGAATAAAATTAACTAATCATTGCTTCTGATGCAAAAGGTCTTCAAATATCTGTAAATTCACAACAACAAGAATTTATTGTCATTTGCAACATAACTTTTACAAATCAATTTTTTATTCTTTAAATCCTACCGATGGGTACGGAATAAGCTCCACAAACACACTAACACAGCGCATGGTTTCTCTCTCAAACATTCCCTTTCTCTCTCGTCATCATCAATGCGTCCGCGGCATAGCAAACCTGCTCAGTCTTTCAAAATTATTTCTTTCTTCACTGCGTGCGGTTGTGTTTCCCTCCGCTCGACACGGTGAACAACGCGTTCGTCCGGTTGGTTTGGAATGGCAAATTGAACCGAAATCGATTGTTTACGCATCGTGTATGTGTGTGTGTGTGTGTGTGTGCGCGTGCTTGTGTATACTGTTTTGCGTGATGTGATGTGTGTCGCTTGCACTAAAGCCAAAGTGCAAAAATATTGTGATTAAAGTACGGAAAGAACCGCGTCGCAGCCGAGAAGTAACGCTCCCGGTGCACGGTGGTGCTACCGCGATTGGAATTCCGGAACGGTCGTTCCTGACCCGTGTGATAATTGCGATCATTACCGTCCCTCCGTGTGAAGTACCTCCGTGTGTTCGCAGCATTGCGTCGGCCAATGGGCAGGAAGTGAGTTTATGTTCCATCTTTGCCAACTATTATTAGTGATCTGTAGATGCGCAAGAAGCAACAGCAGCAGCAGCAGCGAATCAAGGTAGAGGTCGAAAGCGAAAAAAAGGCGAGATTTTGTTTTGATGCGCTTACCACCTCTCCGGTGGATCGGTGTGTGAGATACAAGTGACGGATGCGTGCTCGATTGTTGTGTCTGTGTGCGTGTAAACGCGTCCGTACGGTAGAGGGTTGTTTATGAAACGAGATCAATTTCATCACAGGTCAGTGTCGATTTAGTGCTGAAAACACGCAAAGTTACTAGAACGTAGTTTGTGGAACGAAACGCATCGACTAGCCGAAGTCCGGCCAAAGTGCTGTCTGTGCTGCTGGAATAAGGTAAGCGCGAATATTTATTCTGCTGTTGTCATACTGCTGTGCAGTGGTGTTAGTGTCATTCTGCGCTCCTGTCAAAAATTTTCCTTCGCCGAGAAAAGGACACGAAAGGATGTGGAAATGCGATAGAAACGCTTTTGGGTTGGGAACAGTTCTTGGCAGGTACTTACCACCACTGCACTTGTTTGCGGAGTTGGTGTTCGCTTCCATCCTTGTCTGGCCAATTGAGTGCTGGTTCGTGCTGAAAGTGTCGCATTTATTTTCTCACTCTCTTATGTTTTGCTTCATGCTTTTCTTTCTCAGCGCTACTGAGAGAGGCGTATGTATGTAATGTTTTCGTTTCATCATGTAATCCAAATAGAACGGAAATAATCCTGCAAAAAAAGCTACTTTAGCATTAGCGTAGCAGTTTTGCCTTCCTTGGAAACACTGGTCCCCTTTTGGATCGTTCCAAAGGCGGAAGACACATGATGGATCGAAGACGAATTTGAGACGATGCATTGCAAGAATGCATGTGGCGAGAAAAAGGAGCTAGTGTGCAAAGTGCAAGCAGTCAAAAAAAACACCCATTGCAAAATGCATTTGCCGCAAGTACGTAAAAGTGCTGAGCAATGTTTGTTCCATTATCTGTACTGTTGACATGGGCACATGTGTGGCTAGGAACTCATGATGCGGAAGGAAAAGGGAATTCGTTTAGATTGAAAGCAGAAATATTATTTTGCTTCAGTTCAGAAGATATTTGGAATACATTGGAGCAGGATTTTACATGGAATATTGATGCATTTTGATAAGAAAAAAATCATGGAAACCATGTACGATCGAATTGTTTTTTTATTCAGTAGGGACGGCTTTAAAACGATCGAATTGTTCATGTTGGACAAATTAAATTAATAACTAAATTTATAAATAAAATCAATAGTTTAATATACGAAATGTAATGGCTTAAAATAGCACAACAAAAAATAGTGTCATAACAATTGAGGGCAATACATATTCGTAAAGAGGTATCAACTCCAAGGGATCTTTCGGAACAATTGCTGAAGCACGCACCACTTAGAATCTGGTGTCTAAAAACTTTGTTTTGATTGCGTCAAGAAATAAAAATAATAAATTATAGAAATAACAATATAAATTATAGCTATACGATAGGTTTGTATCGGAATTCGGAATTATTGCCAATAAATCTTGCGCGACACATGAGATGTAACAGTATGTGATCAATAATCTGCTAGTGCCTTTGTCCGGCAAATGTCCGTTATCTTGGAATCCAATCAGCATATTGCTAACATACATTGGAATCAAGTTGATAAAAGAGTCTACTGATGCAGATGCTAATAAGAAAATTACGATTTTTACAACACGGTGGGATCCGTATCACAGCATTTATTATATACTTCAACTACTTCACGATCGTTTGGCTTATCAACAATTGTTTTTCAAACAGAAAATACGTCGTTTTTATGCGTTTTAATGTTTTATGGATCTTTTCATTCCCAAAATTATGTTATCAGGCTATGCAAGATTTATTTTACCTTCTAAAAAATATCACCGTCTTCATAGAGTTGTATTAACACTTGTATGCTTCAGCCGATCATTCTCTATATATTATTTAATTATTTTACTATTGATTTATAATAAATGAAACGTAATCGTGAAACGTATAATAAATGAAATGAAAGATATTGTTGATGTTAATATTAATAAAGGAAGGAAACTCTCTTCTAGTGACTGTTTCAAAGTATTCCACAGTCCAAAAATTACTAAATATAATCTTTTCTCTAGTGTAATCATGCGATTAGACGCGTACACACACACACTCGCTCACATCAGGCACCCATTTTATCGCTGTTCTACACAGTGCCGCTTGCTTGCATTATTCAATTGCAATGTTCCATCAAATGGTTTCGTATTCCCATTCTTCCCACTTTCTCCTGACAACAACAACAACAACAACATCCTCTCCACTTAGCACAGCACCAGCAGCGTAATGGCCGCACACCTTCCGCGTGAAACACGTCGCCGTTGTGCAATCCGGCATCATATTCACCGGTCGAAAAGAACAAATTGCTTCCAGTTCGTTTCAATTGCAAATACGATTGTATCGCCAAGCCAAAGCGTGTGTGCATTTATTCACCATCACCGCACAACCTATGCCAGCCAACTTCCCAGTCCCTCGCAAGACAGAAGGGCCCCGGTGTCAGTGTCCGTATCCTATTGCACTCCTCCCGCCCTCCCCGTTCCCGTACACTGGGTCGGAAGTGAATACTGAGCCGGCGCGTTATGCAATGCTTCGGCACAAATGCTGACGACGGCAGGGAAATGGAGATCGACTTCAGGACCATCACGTAATAACAATGCCTTCTTACCGGGCGAGCAATATTTAAATAACTAAACCATATTCCCCTTTCCCACCCTGTCACTGTCTGCTTTCCTGCCGAGGTGGGAGAAGATGGGTAAAAAAGGGTGCCTCCTAGGTGTGTGCTCCCTACGGTAAACCCACCCGGGTCCGTTGCACAGGTTTACGCGACCATGATGTGCAGTCTAGAGAAAGGCTTCGTTCGACCGGGGCGCCCCATTTGCCACCCCGTACACATGGCGTTCTTGACTAAGTAAGACGCTTAGGCAAGAAAACGGGAAGCCATAGCGAGCGCTGTACCGGATTATAACGAAGTAAAAATAAAATTGTGGCAAAAACAAGCTCCATCGACGCTAGCAGAATATCAAACGGCAGTCGAAACGCAACCGATTCCACCTGTGACGATACGGATAAACTTTCTGCAGACTTACACTGTGGGTCTGTTTTATCGTACTTAGAACTCAGTGTATGACACCGTTTTTTTATTCCTTGTCGTTTTTGGTGAACGGTGGCGAACCAAAGCCAAAGGGAGGAACAGTCAGAATAACCTTTCGAATGGGAAAATGTTCGCTAACCATTAGCGCGCACATTCAGCAACCGTACCCTCGACGGCAACGCATTTTGCGTACATAAATTGACAGATTTCCGGTGGCTTTGTACCGGTAGAAGGTAACGCCCCGTAGGTACGGCTCGCTGGCGTTGGACAACATTCTCGAATTAATGTCTACCGAAAGTGGAGTGAAAATTTAAATTACCCTGCGAATAGAATAGGGCTCTGCTCGAAAAGCGATGGAGGCTTTCCGGTGTGTGTGTGTGTGTGTGTGTGTGTGTGTGTAGAGAGAGATAAATTCATTTGGCTTTCATTTCGGCACCAGTCCAACGCCAGAAATTGTCACCCGAATAAACACTCGCATTTCCACTCCAAGCCCGAGTGGTGGGAGATTGCTCATTACTATTCGTGTTTTTTTATTAGCTCCCCTTCAGACCTCCCCTCCTCTGGCCGAACGAATGGTGATCACTTCAAGTGCATAAAAATCAAGAAGCCCTAACCAGAGTGCTACATACATTCTGGCAAAGCGTACTGAATGGCTCGATCGACGGCCGTCGTTCGCACGTTCTTCGTGCATGGGTGCCTTTCACGTCTTCGGCACAAAATTAACGGTTAATCCCTTGGCGGCAAATTGACACCGCCGGCTACCGATCTTCCACCCTCTCCCGCGTACTTGTTTCCGCTTGTCCTATATTTTGGGTCGATTTGTCCGTTTTTTTTTCGGAGTCCAAGACCGCACATCCGCGCAACACACTCCACGCGCTTTTCAAGTTCATCGAGTTCGTTGCCCGCCACACTGTGTGTGTGTTTGTGTTACGCGATCGACACCAAACAGCAGAAAAATGGGACGGCCAGTACGCCTTGTCTTGGCGTGCCACTTTCGCCAGCCGAATGATTGTGCCGGGTTATGACGCTGTTTTACTTAACCGGTATTGTTGCTGTTGCTGACGTCTCGTTGGAATTGATAGGTTGCGCGGAGAAAGGGTGTTTGCTGAAAATGTTTACGATTTTTGGGAGAGAAGTGGCTGCTAAAGGAGATCTTTTCATATCATAAAATCAGATCCGATGTGAACTACACGACCTACAGGAAAGGACTAAGAGTAGTATGTGTATGTTTAGCCGTGTTTGTATGTGTATTATTTGCATTTTGTAGTTTAAATATTAATATTTTTGTAAATAGTTATTTTTTTAAATCAATTTCATTTACTTTGATCTGGATTTCTCTTATTCTTTTAATTTTTTTGCAAATTATTTTTTGTTAGTGCCACGGACCACAGGTTGGAGACCACTGCTCTGCTCTGCATCATTCAAATTATCAATAGTATAAATCAATAGTATAACACGAAGCTTATAGCACGAAGCTGGCCGGTCTGGTGGTACAGTCGTCAACTCGCACGACATAACAACAATGCCCGTCATGGGTTCAAGTTCCGAATAGACCGCGTCCCCATACGTAGGACTGACTATCCTGCTATGGTAACAATAAGTCACTGAAAGTCAAGCTCACTCCACTAGTGGGTACAGGCAGGCCTTGACCGACATCGGTTGTTGAGCCAAAGAAGAAGAAGAAGTCAAAAAGTGATATTCAAATTTGGTTATAAATAGACCACCTGGATATACTTTGATTCTGGATTCACCAGATCTCTTTAATGCACCTTGGGATAAATGAAAACAACACCGTGTTTAGCCATTTTTTCGAGCAGGTACTCGAATCTAATTCTAGCTTTGAGGCTAGAATAATCTAGACTGAATATTTCAGGTTAGTTTTATGTGCGGTTTTGTATGGATTGTTTACATGATTTCTGCCTCCAACTGTCAAACTCCATACTGACTAGAATCGTGTAGGGCTCCAAGATTGGAAAAAAATAAGATAAAACATTTAAAATGCCACAAAGTGCTGAAATAAAAATATAGAACAACGTATCCAGAATTAGAACGCTGTCCGGTATTTGCTAAGAATCGTGCATCGCAAAATTATCCATACTACCGAACCGAACTGTATCTCCTATCGACCTATTCTCTGTCGACCTATTTATGTAGTACTCTTTCCAAACATCATCGTCCCAAATCATGACGTCAGCGGCAAACAATCGTAAAACGGTTAACGCTTTCAGCAGTGTGTGTGTGTGCTTGTGTCTGATACAAAATCATCAAACGTACTCCGAACTGTGAAATGCAATCAACATGTATATAAGATTTTCTTCTTGAAACACTTACTATTCCACCCAAAAAGGTACAAATAGCCGCTAAATAATTAAATAATTCTGCCACAAGGTTTAAATTTTTCAAATTCTTGTCCCAACCATTTTACTTTTCGCTCTAAAAAATGTACACAAAAGATCTGAAAATTCATCATTTTTTATTATACGAGCCTTCTCAGCGAGCTATAAATAATCAAATACAATCAAACCCATCAGCATCAGCAAAGGCTAATGAAAAGTTTGATCTTTCTTTGCGCTTTTTCGGTACGATTCGAATAATAAATTGTAGCCGGAAGCACTTAAATTGAATTTTTCTATACAATTGTTTTTTTAATGCCTGTATGTATGTGGTTGTGTCTCGATATTGATATCACTAAACCAAAAAATCGTGGCGCTCATGCCTCGGCTGTCTATTCATGGGTGTATTTTTTTTACGCAAAAAATGATGTGTTGATCGGAGACCGGTCATGGCCCACTCATTCAACTCCTGCACCTGCTGACCTTTTGGCGCCCTTCTCCAACCTACTGCTTATAATTTGGAACAGTTTTCCCACCTGAATGACAGCGTGCTCGAGGTGTTTTCTCCGCTTAATGTCGGCACAAACGTAACAAAAGTGGACCACAAAATCCCTCCCTCAAAGCTAGTATACAGTGCGAAGAGGGCCACTAGCGTGGTTGCTGCAGGATCAAAATTTGACCATCATCGATGCGAGGCACGTACTGTGAAAAGTCACGACTTTGCTAACACCGAACAGAACGTCGCTTCGACCGGAAGTTCACCTAGCATGGGGAGACAGCGTTGATGCTGTAGAGCAAAAAACGCAGGATTAGTTTCGGTTGGTCGTTTTGCAGCTAGCTAGTTGGACGAACAGATTGGAACCGGAAGGTTGACTTTTTCCTAGCATTTTTCCCCCCGATCTCTTCTCCCGGAAGCTCGAAGCCTCCGCGGCACACAACGGTGCGCCGGGCTGAATAAAGGCAAGTGGGTGTAACTAAACCAGACTCTTGGCTCAATTGGAAGTTAATTGCTTGGAAAAGGGAAGCGATATTGAGGATGCCACGGCGGCTAACAATGGAATAAAATAACAAAGCAAATAATAAATGTTATAAAACAATAGATGCCATGTCTGCCAACCTGTCGATCCACACTACCTGACTATCGAATGCATGGAAATATTCCTCAAATAGTTCCCTCAAGCGTAGCTCCTACGATTAGTCATCTATGTAATTTTATAGTCGAAAATTTTACTGCAACATAGAATTAGTAATGCGATATTTTGTTTTTTTTTAATTTAGTATTGTAAAAATTTGTTTTGAAATCTAAATCTAATATAAATCTAAATATTATTTTTTAATTTAGATATCCTAACAGGATATCAAAAAATAAAATGGAGCTCATTGAAAAAAGAGGAAGTCGTAAAACGAATTCAAAAAGTTTTGAGAATTATGTATAAGTCTTTGGAAAACATCGGACCAAGGGGAACTTTGCATTGAAATAATATGATGATTAAAAACATCACATAACAATGTGAATCGTTACATTACAATCACATAATGAACGAAATATTTCTATTTTCATCTAGAAATCTTTTCACTCATCTAGAAATCACTTTTAGTAAAGATTAGTTAATGTGGTCGCATAGATTGGTTACAAATTTATTTAATAAAATATAGGCATGTTATACAATATTTATTTATAATTGGTATTGATAATAATGACATTATACAAATTCAATGTCTTTTCATTATTTCCTAAAATACTCTTTAATTGGACCAGAACTAACATCGTCCAGTACCAATTATATGATATTTTATGTATTTGGGTTGTTTCGGCCAACATGATTGTCCCCAGATGCACAGGGCAATGCAAATGAAGCTTGTTCCCAATTATGTGTTCCCTACTCCAATTGCGTTTTGCCTACTTTTCCCGTATTCCTATAGCGTATGAACTCTAACCTACTAGTTTATGTTGGTACTCAGTATTGTCAAACTGTCCGTTGTTCGAGTGTCAAAATTAACATCAAGCATTTATACACACCGCAGTACACCGGATTCACGTCGTACCGCAAACGACGTGCCTATCGCATAACAGTGAGCGTGAGACAACCAATTGAGCGGGAAGCACTTGGATCATCATCGGTTGGATGATAATTGGATGACTGACGAAATTGGCATTTCAATTAGATTTTGCCCTCTCGAACGCTTCCACAATTGACTTGGCCTCTAGGCATCTTTATGCTGAATTTTCGCGAATACGTTAATTCTCGTAGTGGTAAAATAGCACCAGGGACTCGCCCGAAAAGAAAGGACTTTGTGGTTACAGATCTTCGGATTCGTTAACAACTCCTTCTCTCCTCATTCCAAACTTTCAAGTCGGTACTGTGGTTTGTGCCGTAGTACACCCATTATCATTTTTGTCATTTTATGGATATAATAATGAAACGGATCGTAAACAAATGATCAATTACAAAGGTGAACTAGAGAAATCTTTGTTGGAAAATTATTACCTACTTTCACTGCAAGCTGCCGTACCGAATCAATTGATATACGAAGATTGAAATGGCTTCACTATTACACAAAAAACGCTCGATTCGCAATAATATATTGCATACATGTTTACAACACAGGAACACAGTATACAGCTGTTCACCTTACCAAACATGTTGTTTTACGCTGAAATGTGTTATTCGCTTTACAAGGCATATGGAACAGGAAAGTTATGGTTTAGTTGTAGAATCACAGCTCCCAGCGGAAAACCAATTACTATAATTCCATTGTTTGCTATTAAGCTCAATTAATACCATGCTGGATTAAGCCTTGGTCAAAACGACGGTAGTACAGTTTGCTAGATCTATCGCAAGGCATCCTTTAAAATAACTCTGCCTTTGTCAAGAAGCACCGGCACCGGCTTCATCGAAAACTTTGTCGATGGGTGTTGAGAGTAAAAGGAGTTCGCTTCTCGAATACTAATGAAGTTTAGTGAAAAGTTTGCTGCGACTTTAGACTAACTTAGTTTTAAGGGCTTTGCTTCTGCAGGGTGCGGTTACAATCGTATGATAACTTGTTAGATTTTTAAGAATAAGTTGTAATATGCTTAATATGCGGACTTATCTCCTATCAACTGGAATGAACCATTACTCTACTAATTTGAAACTATTTCTTTTGTTGGATATCTATCTATTACTATGGTTATATTTTAGAATCCGTAAAACATACTCAAAACCGTAAAATTTCATAACGCATAACGTTCCTTTGTGTAGCGCCAACCGAAATTTCAATATCATGAAAAAGATATTATTTGAAACGTGAGTAATGTTTACTCTTGCGCAAATTTACTTATCATACCTCCGTACCCTGGTTTTATGCTCGAAAGACTAGATACACATCCCCGAACAACATAACCTTTACCACCGTTGCTAGCGTTATTAAAAGCGCGGGTAAATTACATTTTGTGCTAGCGATAAAATTGCAACACGAAATTTTCTTCTAATTGAGTAGCTACTGCTCGCCTCCGTTATACCTCCGCACCGGCATCGTACAAAAATACGGTTCTCCGCCGGCACAAGTCGGCACAAGAAAAGCTCACGTTGTTATCGAAGCCAACGCACCGAACGCGCGCGCGTTGGTTTTTCCTTCCCTGGTGGGAGTGGTGCGTGGCAACTAGATTTAATATTTCTGTCCTTTTACTGGTGGCGCGATCTTCACCCAAGTTGGTGAAAAAACAACAAACACAGACACCACCACACCCCGTTCGGCAAGGAGATTCGGTGTAGACTTCAATTTCAATTACATTTCTACCGGGGGTGAATTAGACATCGGAAAAGTTTCGCCCATAGCCCGCAAGTACCGTATCTTCCCGATCTGCTTGTTTTTCGCAAAGTATCGATAGCAGGCAATGAAGTTTCTATTCTCAGGGAAATTTTGAACAATTCGACGGTCTCAACCGTTTCATTTCAGCATTCAGCGCGACTAACTTCGTCTTCATCTGGGCTGAAAACGGAGACTACGTACAACAATGCCAGGGGAATGCTCTGCACATCCGAAATCACATTATGGTGTATTTCCAGTTTTCCAGTCCCAAAGAAAAGCACCACTGAAGGTAGCTACGAGAGGGAAGGGAGCGCAAAATCGGAATACGGGAATAAATTAATTAACACATTTCGCGAATCAATTTGCGTTTGCGAAAGGCATCTTTCCCCGATACGGAAAACGGGTCGTTCGAGCTTTTTTTTTAAACCTCGATTCAATTTCGCTGCCTCCGGCTGTTTCCAGCCATTTTCTTCCTCCTGCTGCAACCCAACTTCAAACACTCATTACTCGTGTTTGGTAGTCGATTGGCAGTGGAAAAAAGAACAGCTCTGCCAATGCTCGAGCGCCACGATGCTGCTGCAGCTTGGAGTTGATTGCATTTATCAAAGTTTCGTTGCTTGAGAAGCGCAGAAATGTTGCAGCAAATAAAGCGAAACGATTAATGAGCAATGGTGCGCGCGAGCATAATAAACGCAAACGAAACACGGTGACGGTGGTTGCATCGGAAACGCATGCATTTTATACTGTGCAAATGAAATTGCTGCATCAATTCCCTCTTCGCACTCTCCGCCTTGTTCGGACAAAAGTAAGCAACCTTAAAGTGCTGTGAAGTTTTGCACTTCCACTATACTACTTAGCTTGGCGTTTCTGCCACTAAGTTGTGAAGTGGCATTTTGAATGCATTTTTATGCTCATTATTTGGTAAGAGGTAAGCATCATTGCTGAAAGCTTTGCTGACCCATTACTAAATGAAGCGATTACTTGGTCTGCAGTGGTATGTTTGGTGGGACGTCAAATGGATTCAGGATAAGGTGCAGTTCCTCGGCACTGCCCTTCTATATAAATTCAAAAGCAAAAACTATGATTTCCATACTTGTAATAGGAATGTTAGTCTAGAAAATTCCTCGAGTATTTATTAAAAATCTTTAAACAAATTTTCATACAAAATGATGACATATAATACTCTGTTAAACATAAAATAAACATAAACATAATTTTGATGTGCACCCATTCCTAATATTTTAAAACGAATCAAATTGCAACCACGTTCATCAGGAAATCATCAACCAATCGCGTAACTAGCTGGTACTAGTTCACGTACACCCGTTGCATAAACAAATCCTCGAAAAACACTCCAATTTCCCTTCCCTCCACCTCACTGATCCTTATCGATTCGAGGCCGGAAACGATCATTAGCCGATTTCCGCTACATTCCGACCGAAAAAAAAACCCACACCGAGGTTAGATTACTGCACCAAGTTCACGCTACGTTGCTGTTGTTTGTGGTTTTACACCATCTGCACTGTGCTACTGGCGCGTTCCTAGTGTCAGAACGTGTTCGTTGCTCTGCCACGGTTTATGTCCTGCCACCGTAATCCTTCCGGTCCGGTATGAAACGTAAAAAAATAGCAAAACGAAGCGTACATCCGGTACCGCACCAACAATGAAAGCACACTTGGTACGATAAAAAATAATCCTTCATCATGCAATCTATTGTAAATCGATTTTGCCGACGATGGTAGCCGGCTACACAAATCCGGCAAACTCGTTGGGCCCGCGCGCCTGCTGTCTCGTGTCGTCCCTGTTACATCCATCACAACCAACCAGCCGTGTGAGGCGCTGGTGAGTGCAAACACGGGGTGCATACATTTTCATTTCATGTTTTTCCAGCAGGGCGCGCAAGACTGGTGAAATGTCAACAATTTTATTGATTTGTTCTCATTCGTCCATCGTGCTCGGGTTGAGTTTTGCTGATCGGTTGCTTACCGTGGCAGGATTTTGGTCGCTCCTGTTTACCCTCCCATTCCATTCTACGGCCCAGTGTGATGGATCGCTTTCTTCGCTTGAGACGAAATGAACAAAGACTGTGCTGCCTTCATCAGCTAGCTGTATGTGAGTGGAGGTATGTTTTCGCCGGTTGCAGGTTTAATAGCGGAATCGGAAAAGAAAATCGGTTGCTCTCCCGTAGAGGGAGGGCGGGCGTGTGGAATTGGGTTGTAGGTGAGAAGGTTTCATTTCCGTGCACCGAACTTCAAGTGGTAATATCAAGCTTAAACCTGCTCCTCAGTCTGCCGTGGGCACGGCCGTTGGATGATGAAGTGCATTTTGTACGCCCGGGAAAAATAACGTCGCAAGACTGTCTGCTGGTCCAGAAATAACGAGAGTAGGGATGGATAGCTCGAAAAAAAAGATATGAAAGAGGCGAGCTCTACTGCAGCACCTGACAAACTGTGTGTCTGGTCTGGAGGATGATAGAGCCGGCGTTTCGCCATCGAGAAGGATGTGAAATGAATCGATCAATTTACCGAACAAACACACGATAATCCACCCCAATTCCCTCTTCGGACGTACCAAGGACCGATCGGTCGGTTCATATTTTCGAGATATGAAGTATCTTTTTTTTCGCTCCGAAAAGTACGTGACACAGCCACAACATCGTCTCATCGTTTAGTGAAGTGTTGCATTGTCGTGAGAAGAAGCCCTTTTGTAACACTTCTCTCGGCAACCAATAATTCGTTAACTAAATCGTAATACAGTAGTATTTTATTGCTTTATAATCGCGTGGTTGACGAACTATGGAACATTTTGTTCATCTCCCATGCCATTTAGTTGAAGACACACCCTAATTTGGTAGCGTTTTGCCTAAATTCATAACTTTAACATTTAAATTCTCAAAAATATCACAAATCGTACATCACAACAATCACATACTATTTAATACAGACTTTCAAATAGTTGTTCAATCGTGCTAAACTTTGGGTACACTGCCACTACATCCTTTTGGCTGTTTGCTTGCTATTCATTTATTTACCTTGTGCCACCCGATTGTATCGCACTCATAATTAATCATTGACGTATCGTATAGACTAATGGTGGCCGATTGCACATGATTTTCAGCCCAAAGAACGGCAATGGATGTAGAAGGATGCGGCCGGAAGAGTCAGGGCGCGGTGGCTTCGATTGTCGAACTGCTGCCGTCCTTTGCGTCTGACAGTTTAAACAATGAAAAGCCATCCCTACAGTTCCTTTTCATGGCACCAATTGTCTGTTCGATGATATGGCAAGGGAGCTGAGTGAGGAATGCTATGCGACGGGGGGAAAGTGTGCGTGTGTGTACGTGGTCGTGTTAATTGGACGCATCAGTAAATTGGTTATAAATGAATTTCCCCTCGACTTTTTTTTTAATCCGCTCTTTTGAGCTGTCCCTTTCAGTGAATTCATTTTAATTAAGACGACACAAACGGAAAACAACGAAATATACGGGTCATTTCATTGCATGTGCGGCTGCGTGGGCGCGTACTGTTACAAATCAAGGAGCAGTGATTATTAGGGTAATTCCGCTCCGAAACGTTGCTTGGTTATTTGTTCAAACACCTACTGGTTTCTGACTTGTTCGATGAACTAAAAAGGCGATTTGTATGAATTATTCGATTATAACTTCATAAGCGCTGTTCTGCGGTGCGCTAAAAGCTTTTTTGCTTGACATTCCTGTGGTAAAGCCGGGATAAGCTCTTACGAACCAATGCATAATGCATGATGAAAACTGGCCTTCTTTTAGGCGTTTTCCATCTTTCAGATAAGCTGGCGGAAATAGGACCAATTGTCCGCTGCAAGAGTGAAAAAAAACACAGACCGAGACAGCCACCAAAAACATAAAAGGCAGCCAAAAGAAACTAGCCCCCGAAGGTGCTATCGATAATAGGCTTTTGATAAAATTCTAATTTATGCCACCACCCCATCCGATCGATGCGATTGTGGGTCGTGAACTCGCGATAAAAGGACAGCTTGTGCAATAAATATGTCAACTCTTCCCAATGCCAGTCGGACTATCGCACCAATGCCTAGTTTTCTGCTTACAATTCCTATTGCTGCCAAAGCTAGCGCGAAGCGTTGGAACCAACAACTTAGGGAACTCATTTCGAAACGATAGTTTAATTAAGCAACTGTCACAATCGGGACGGGGCGGGTCGTCGGAAGTCGCATCCGCGCGTGAGGATGACTGCAGTTAGAATATTTATGTACACAAGGAAACGCTATAGGGAAGAGAGACTGTGTGTGCCAGTCACGCGATGGTGTGAAACCGCCCAAAGGATGAAATGGGAAATGGGATGGGGTTTGAATTGTCGCGGTAGGAAAGTTTTTCCGCGGAGAGCAAGCATTTATCATCATTTTCAAGCTTATTTGGTGAACGGGGGTGCAAGTAGTATCTTGAGAAAAGTTGAATCTCTCATTCTCTCTCAATTGGCCTCCCATCTTCATCCGACGATTGCCTGCCTGATGTTGAGCTCCAATTTCTGTACGACTCAATCGATGTCAGCATGGAGGGATGCAGACAGATACATTGGCGTGCCTCGCCGGCAGAGCGATAGTTCGAGGGTGCTCGAAACGTGTCAGCAGTCTAATCCTCAACCCCGTCAACCGCTCACCACCACCATCACCACGCACGCCAGCTTCCAGCGCTCTCTGGTACTCCTCCGACCGCGCAAAGTAAAATATGCACAAAGAGATTGTCTGACACACGGTTCGCGCGCGTACGCGATACAAACTCCGCTAGCCAGCACCAGCTGACAGCTGGCATACTCATCGTCACGCCGAGACGCCGCCGAGCACACTAGCCAAGTACTCGAGCCGCCGAAGCCCAGGCTAGGACTACTCCGGTTTGTGGCACAAGAGTGTTCTAGTGCTTTTATGTGAATAAAAAGGACCGACTAAAAAATAAACGCCTGCTGACGTGCGGGATGAGAAAAGTCTTTTAAAAATACACATCCACACACAGACACTTACATCGAGGAACAAGCTCCCCTAGTGTCGCTGGATCCCGGTGGGAGACAGGCAAAGGGCGAGATAATCCCCGCAGGGTTCTTGAAATTCTTCTCCAGTCTCAAACAAAGCCTCGGTCAGAAGTTGGGCAAGAAAAGACTTTACGAAAGCACCATTAACTTCGGTTGCACTAGCCCAATGGTTCCAACGTGAGAAGTGATATGAACGGTTCCATGCAGGCAATCGTTTTAAGTTGCTTGTTTCCAACGGCAAACAGAGAGACAGAGAGAGAGAGATAGAGATAGAGATAGAGATAGAGATAGAGATAGAGAGAGAGATAGAGAGAGAGAGAGAGAGAGAGAGAGAGAGAGAGAAAGAGAGAAGGAGATGGAAACGTTTTGGAAACGTTTTCTGAATCATGATCCCCATGGCGATGGAAGATCGAAGTAAATTGGAGTTGTTTTTTTGCTGGGCTTTTGTTTCATTTTGATCGTTTTTTTATTCTCCTGCTGTTCCGCTCACGCTGAGCACACTTCACGAGCGATCTCACCAAGGACAGTTGAAAAATGAATCGCCAAGGATTGGCTTTGAAATATGGGTTTGTGTTTATGTGGCATTTTGTGTTTCTATTTGCTATTTTTTTCCAAAAGTTTCAGTCCCGCTTTGATTCGGTGCTCGAATTGCATATTATTCATCATTCTGGAAAGAATCGGTCAACGCGCTGGATGCAAGTCGTTTAGATACAAAATTGCCTTTGTTTTGTAAAAGTTTCCATCCGACTTATTACACAACATTCAGCAAAGTTTTAGATTGTGCTACTCACAGCGATTTACATTTAGTAAGTCCCCTAAGGAAATTGAGGTTTGGAAAGAAGATGCACACGAACATCATGAACTTCGGGAAGTTATTGCGGATGAAGAAAGTTAAAATAATAGCCCAGGGAAAGGCTTTAGGGAAATATCGACTAATATGAGAAAACTATTCACGTGGCTGTGCTTTGAGGAAAAAGAGATTATCGGTTAAACACAACGAAAGAACGTGACCTTCCTTGAAGGGTTCTTTAGAAGATTGTTGTCTATCCTTCGTCAATCCAGCTCTTATAATCATTCCTCCAACATTGTTTGTAGCATAAACAAATACTGACGAAATATTGTAGATGGTATATGATAAACTAGACACAATTCTACACTTGCTTTGTTAATGTGCGCAGTACAAGACGTCAACTAGGCAGCAAGTAAATGATCTTTCATTGTGTAAATAAAAACTGCCCAATACTTCTGGCGGTGGATGAAGGTATTAAGACTTTACAATAAAATTTGTTTGTCGAATAGATGATGCTCATCGGATTCAATGTTTCATTATTTTTTAAACAATGCGTTCTAATGCCATTTTTTAATATCTCCAAAAAATCTGTGTTCTGATGTCTGTTTGATACCAATTGTAGAAACTTTTAATGTTCAAATGGAAGTTTTTGTTACTAACCCTGATTATAAGCTTTACTAGCTGCAGTTAATTCAATAAAACTTTGTCTACTCTACTTGCTTTGTTTTTGAGGAAAATGTCGAGTATATCTTAACTGCGTCTTGTTTAGCGTATCGCACACAAATTATTATTTTGCGGTATATTTTTAATTGTGAATATCTTGACTTCTGAACTGTACTGAGCATCTTACAAAAAATAAACGGCTAACGTTAGTCCAATAAGGGTTATAGAACACCCTCCCCGGTCACCACAAACATGCGATGGAAATATGGCTTACGATAGGACTGTATCAAAGAAAGAACGGATGTGGAATTCGCTTCCCATTCACAGCAGGCTACTGCCTGGAGGAAATCTAATTAAAGCTTTCGAACGTAGGCTTCTTTGTAGCATTTAGTACACACCCGTAGGGCTACTGGGCGTTTTGCAACCATACTGCTGGATCGTTCTTTCGTCATCTTCGGTCGCGTTTAAGCGGCGAAAAGAAAGAGGAATGACGACAACCGAAGCGAAGTAATGTTGATTGCATTGGAAGATGTAGAAAAATAGACAAAAAAACACCCAACCAACCAGTCTGTCATCATCTAGGTCTCTTATAGGAGTTTGCTGGCCGGATAAGAGATTTCGCTCCTTTCGCCGTCTTCCCGTACTCATGCCCGAGCGAGTCGAGGTTTACGGATTTTGGTTTGACAGCAGCAACAAATTGACATCCAATGATCAGCCAGTTTTGCCATTTTCTTCACACCCTGAATCGATTTGGCGATGGTTACGGAAAAAATAGAAAACACAACAGGATGTTGATGAAGTTGTTGTCGCACACGGAAGCACACTTCACTGCCACTACTGCTACTACTACGACGACTACTACAAACAGTGACCATAAATAAGAAAAAGGAAATCGCATTGTGAGGACCATTGATGACTTGAAAGAATTCGTTAGTGCTGGATTTATGGCAAACGTTGGAAGGCATCTACTGACGACAAACTTGACCATAGATCAATCGTATTGCTTGACTAGAATCCCTCATTCTTCTTTATTGTTTCATAACAATTTAAAATCCCTCAAGAATGCTTGTCTAAGACTGACTGCGACCTTTTTAATGGATAATAACAATAATCTAATTTGAACCGTTGTGTTTTGTCTCGATACAACTACATCAATCAACAGAGTACGAATTGCCTTTTGGTAGTAGAAAAACATGTTTTTGACAACGACTGTTGCTGTTCGAGCGGCAGGATTTGTTTGTCTCTCGTTTCATAGAAATTATTTGAATATCATCATCACATCGAAAACGAATAACATCCATCGCACATGGCAATAACTTTCGCTCTACATGATACTGGCTCCAGCCATGTCATGAGCGTACAACGAAGCGACTGATCGAAAACAACACACATTCCGATGACAATTTGTAGCAGCTGCTTTTTTCGTACTTTTTGCTTCTTGGCAATGCGCTGTCATTGTGGCGCATTGTAGTTACGCTCCAGAAGCAACCTCTCTTATGATACTCTGCCGCTGTTAAGTTTTGGAGCAAGTGTACAACAGAGCTCATATTACCAGTGCGGCGTCGATTATCGATAACGATCGGTACAAAGCATCCCAACGGGAGCCATTCTTCAGTACGATTCGATAACCCACAGACGCATCCCACCCTTTTCGGGAGCGGTTCGAGCAGGGAACTACACATACAGCAGCGCCTCTGCTCTGTGCCTGTTGCACAATGTGCGATTACGTCGTGAAAAGCATCAAATTCCAATTTTTCCCCGACACTACCTTCATCGCCACTGGTTGGCCCTTCTTATCACGTGCTTGCTGGAAAGTGGTATTCAGCAAACCGGTGAAATATGGGTGCAATATCGAACGACAGGATTCGGGGTAGTGCGTTTGTGTGAGTGGGAGGTTCGCACATGCTGCCATTTCAACCATACGGAGGGGATGAAACGAATCCTTCAGCAACGACAACGACGACAGCAGCTGGAAGCAGCCATCGTTCAATGACCGTCTGCTTGCTCGCCCACCGCCGCCATACACGTTGGATGATATGTCACGTTTAATAACGATTATCTGTCCATAACGAGTGTTGAAGCGAAACAACCATTGAGGTCAGGCATCCCGATGGCAACGCCAACGATGGGTCACATGAACTTGTGTGCCCGCGAGCGCCTCCTTCATCCGACGACCTTTTGGTGCGAAAGATTCCAAAAATTATGTAGCGTTTTATTACACGCGAAAAGAGTCAACAGTTTGGTTGAGTGTGGGTTTTCGTTCGGCCATCTGTGCAGCGAGAGAGAAGCGTTAGCGTATAATCTTCATATCGATCGATTGGCTGACACAAGTAATCCACCGAATCGCTTTGCTTCTTTATGGTTTCGTCCTCTCTGTTTGCCACTAACGCAAGAAACATACGATTTCGAAAACATGATTGCAACGCGGCGTCGTTGCGATTCAAATGAAATGATTGTGTGTTAGATGCCACACAAATGAACTACGAACAGAATTGCTCGTTGCTTTATCCATCTGAGTGCAGATGGAATATTTGTCTAACTGCTTCATCTTATCCCGGAATCGGGATGAGGAAATCTAGCTGCTTTCAGTATACTCAGTCGATATATTAAGACTGTCATCCAGAGATGTCAACCGAACAAAACAGCTAGTGCGACGCGATTGGAAGCACCCGAATCACATGTCAACTAAAACGTGCAATGACACATTCTAATTATTCCTACTGTTCCAAATAATCTTATCAGAAACGGTCTGCACTGTGCGCCGAGGAGGGCTTTGTTAGGTGAAAGTTTTGTTGATACACCACCACCTCACGAACAGGTCGTATGTTTATTGGGAATGTAAGCAAACATTCGTTTTTAGATTAGAATCGTTTAAGCGTATGCCATATATGCTCCAACTGGTGTGATTTAATATAAGTCATGGTCACTGCTGTACTGATGCGTAAGAAACTGACTATTCGCTTTATACCTACTACTTTGTAACTATGATTAAGAGATGTAGAACTTGATCTTCTTCTTCTTTGGCTCAACAACCGTTGTCGGTCAAGGCCTGCCTGTACCACTAGTGGGCTTTGGCTTTCAGTGACTAATTGATTTCCCCCCATAGCAGGATAGTCAATCCTATGTATGGCGGCACGGTCTATTTGGGGATTGAACCCATGACGGGCATGTTGTTAAGTCGTACGAGTTGACGAC
>KI919445.1:51745-64463 GCA_000473525.2 Anopheles melas | reverse complement strand
TCGCCGTCCTCTCGGCTAATCTTTGACGATCATTACTTATTCATGTGGCAGTGCCAAGCTGCCGAACTTGTGAAACTATCACGACCGGTGTGCTGATGTGCACCACCCACCAACACACACACACACACAAACGGCAGCCCGGGTTTTCACAAAATACGTGAGAGTGTTTCTGTATGCTTGCCAGCGCAGCCCGAACACACCATGTGGCCGACGCTGCTGATGGTTTTGTATTGTGAGTTTTATTTTAGACCTTCTCTCTATCCTTTTTCCGCCACTGCAACAACTCGACCGAGAACCGCCCGAGTAATAGAAAACTTCCCTCCAATGGGGAAGGGGAGGCAGCGTTGGAGGATAGGATATTAAAAATTCACCAGCCAATTCTAATCAATGAAATACAGGACAGGACGAATTGGTGAAGGCCCCAGGGATTGCCCCCCCCCCTCTGACACACAGGAGCAGCAAACCTTGCAATTCACGAAAACGAACTCGAGTTCAAAGTTTCGACTCGACAGATTGATTGACCGGAGACGGTCGCTCCAACGTGCCAGATGGCAAGAGTTGCTACAGAGCTGAAGAAATGGTTCATGCTACACTTACTCCCAGGCACAGGCAAGAGAGATCTGGGATCGGTTTCGATGGCGCGGCACTACACGGATTCGGATCCCGGACAGTGCTGGGGACCGGTTGGGATTTATGGCCGGATTGATTTCGCAAATTTGAGCTATTTAATAGGCTCCACTCCACACACCTGCCCGTGCTCGTGCCTCGAAACAGGATTAAATGTAGTGGCTGCTTTGCTGTGCTAGCTGTACGGTGGCCAAGTCCCGGGAAAGATTTGCCACACCCGATCGGCAGCAGCTGTGTACGCTGAGTGTCGGTTCACGCACCGGAGTTTCATTTGAGGGGGAAGGGGATTAGTAGGGCCGACTTTATTCTGAAACGGCAGGACGATAGTTACCTTTTGCGGAGCTTATTCGTTTCACCGTGTACCGTAGTTCTTTGAAGTGGGTTTATATTTCATGTACAAACGGCTCAGGCGTTCGCTGCACGTGTGTGAAAGTTTGTTTCGGTATGGCATTTGGAAGTAGAGTGCGTAGGGCAATAACGTTCACCCACCATTCGGTTTAAATTTTTCGTTCACGGTTTTTGGTGCGTTGGTTGCTTGATAAAAATAGAGCCGTATTGATTTGGCTTCTATTTCGATCACGTATTTAACATTTTCGTTGCTACTGTTGTACAGGCGAAATGAGCAATTTAATATGAAATGATGATTTAGGTACACCATCGTTCAATTGCAAGACTATAAAGGCCGGGGTACATTGATAGTACTCCGTATTGTAATTTCGATTTTCACTAGCGCACCTGCTGGCGGCTGTCGGAAACATTTTGCCAAACAATTTGCAGCCGCTTTAGAAAATATGTTATTTTTACTTGTTTTCTACTTTATCTGGACTGGAAAAGCTATGCAATTGATAGATGAATATGTTGTGCAAGTATTTCATCCATTTTCGCATCGAAAAACGGTAAAAAAACAACTTACATTTGAGATCCGGCACAATCATTCCCTCGATGACTAAAAAAAGCTTCTACCAGCCGCCGCCAGATGCGCTAGTGAAAATCGAAATTACACTAGCGAGTACGGACAGTGTCCCCCGGCCTTAACACTTTACATCATAGCAATCGGGCTCTACACTTTACATCATGGCTTGCCTCCGATTATATGATATCAACTGAAAGTAAATTACGGCAATTCCAACACAACTCCATGTAACAACACTTTAAACCACTTTCTCAAAACCCCAAACAATGTATAAATACTGCAAAAGCCAAAATTAACTGGCATTCGTTAGGATGATTGCATACTTTGCGGCGTTTTGTTGCTACTCGCTGCTGCATTTGCGAATTTAACACA
Organism: Anopheles melas; assembly: GCA_000473525.2. Lineage (NCBI taxonomy): Eukaryota > Metazoa > Arthropoda > Insecta > Diptera > Culicidae > Anopheles > Anopheles melas. The sequence continues at coordinate 62,551 of KI919445.1, read as the reverse complement.
ATTTTACCACACAATATCGAGTACAAACATTAATCAACACAACCTGTTGGACCGTTCTTCCTGTTACGTCTATCATGCCATCACCATGGTACGGTTTGAAGCATAAACAAAGATGTATCAGCTTAGCGCACGTGCTTTACATCACTTATCAATCGAACGCAAACACGGCACCACTGCGATACGCCTGCACAAACTGTGAGCGTAATTGATTAGCACGCCGATGAAAGTAACACCACGCACATTCAATTTGCCTTCCTGCCAACGTACTGCCGTCTGCACCAAACCTCCAATTCTAATCAACCTTGATGACGGATTTGATTTTGCTGGCGCCCTCCCGTTCCCTATCCGTCCGGTCGAACCAACGGTCTGCCCTGTGAGCTCTTGATTTCCCGATAAACATTTAATCTTATCACACCGGTGTCACATTTCTCCGTCAGTCGTGTGTGATGAGGCTCTACCAGCAGTGGAAGGCTGCAAATGCGACAGAAGCACATTCGTTCGAGAAGCTCCGGGCTGCCTGCCTACGATCCAAATCGATCCGTCTCCACACACTCTGGTTGCTGGACGGCCAATGAGCCCTTTTTTTGGGTACGGTGTGGTCCCCAAAAGCACGCCACACTCGCACACACGTATGCGTAGACATAGATCGAAAAAAAACTGTAGAAAAGATAGTACGCTCATGAGCGGTGCCAATCATCGGCATCATAGCAACCCGGGGTCGATCATTTCGTGCGCAACGTTGCGACGGCAGCACCAAAACACCAAGAGGACCTAGTGAACCAACCGTTCCCTGTGCTCGCTTAAACTGCAATGACAGTGACAGTGTGCCGTGCATGATGGCATGATTGAAATCGCCCCGGCGACAGCATCGTCCTCGGTACGTGATGAAACCGGACATTAAAGGACACCGAGCAAGGAGACTTGCTGCTGCTGCTGCTGCTGATGTTTGCAGTACAACCACATCGCACGTGTGTATGCTATAATGCTGCCACATCCCTTCCAACACACACACAGGCAGTCGTTCCCAGCTCCTGACCAGCGCTTTGGGTTCGGGCGGTCAACATAATGAGATGTTGTGCCCAATACACTTAGGGCGCTTAGGAGAGTCAAGTGGTTAACCTACTCGTTTGCGGGTGACTTGACGCGTCAACCCCGGACTGGAACATTGTACGGGTAAAATAAGTGCACCAAAGCCTGTACCTTGCCTGCCTACGATCGATGACCGTGACGCCAGTAAAATCCGACCCCGAAAATGAAGACTTGGGCTTTGGGTTGCCTACTGCCTACTGCTCGAACGTCCTCTCCCATTCGCTCTCTAGGTCTGGGGCGGTGTAATAGCGATAATCATCGCTATCAGCGACATCGTTTACACTTTTTCGTTTCCTTCCTTCCCTCTCTCTCTCTTTTTCTCTCATCCAACCTCTTCGTAAGCCTTTTTCGACGAAAACAACATCCGATGAAGGTTGCAATGGTCGAGAATGGTCCTACTTCCGCTGTCCCTGCGTTGAGCTCCATGAATGGACATTACTGACACCAGAGTAGGAGTTGCCCGGCTCGGGCAGGAACGGCATATAAATCACGTAGCTATTTGTGGCCTGCCGCCAAACCTCTCACCCAGCGTGTCGGTGTGTTAGCATATGTGTGTGTGTGTGTGTGTGTTTGTTGTACGATTACATTGTCCGATGATTCCCTTACTGCCTCCCTAGATTCGGTATCGAACGAAGATACCAAATCCCCAACAATTCCCAACTGGGGACGAATGATAATTCGTGTAACTTCAATGAATTGTTTTCCATCCTGCTGACCGTTGGCCTGGCTCCCTAGCACTCCCCTGCCGTCAGCCGTAAACATAACCATGTATGTGGGCCAGTGATAGAGCATGTCCCCTAAACAGTGCCGAAATAATGGCCTGATGATTGGCGCAGCTCGGTTTCGTGTTCCGGGTTTTTGATTGCGTGTTCCTTGTTGGAAGCAGAACCATCCATTCTACTCTGGTACGTCTATCTATTAACCTGAAATTGTACCATGTTCTGGAACCTACATTCAACAAAACATGGGGCTTAGAAGAATATTATAAATTGCAAATAACAGCAATCATCTTCTCGATGAATATTTTAGTCCATTTTGTAGCTCTTTGTAGCTACTAAAGGCCTAGCTTAGGCTTGTGACATGATGGAATGAAAAAAAAAAAACACAAAACTAGCCGTGTCATAAAATTTAGGCATCCTCTTCCATGCTTCGACACCATTTCTGCTCTTCTTATTTTCATTGCACCTTAACTGTCTTGTTGCAATGCCGCTTTGCAGGCTCATCTTGGGCATCCAGCCGGCAAGATTAGTTTCATCTCGCCACAAGCTCAACAACCGGACACAAGCTCCAACTCCTTGCAGTTCCTTTACACTTTCATTACCTCACTTCCGGCTCCACTACCTACTACCACGGACACGGACGAAGTATCCGGGTCACTCCCTAGCTGTCCAAAACTCCCCCGAGGCGAGTAGCTCAACCGAGGGAAACATCAAGGACATATCTTGCCCACAGCTCTTCAACCAGCTCGCCAGCACGCCAGTGTGTGCAGTGGGCAGTGCTGTACTGCTGCTGTTGTTGCTGCTGCTGTTGCTGCTGCTGCTGTCGGAGGGCGGTAGCGCGTGTGCTATGAATTTTGAATGATTCATGTATAAATTATCCAAAACGCTTATGAATATTTAATTGGCGTGCAAACAGAAAGAGAGAGAGAGAGAGAGAGCGAAAGAGAGACAGAAACGCTGGAATGAAAATTGGAGGCGAGCACTCTGTGGACGGAAAGTGCGAGAAGTGGAAGGCCGGGAAGTAGTCAAACATTATTTATTTGTCCCGGGAATGCAATAATCCGCCGAGGATTGTGCTTGTGATGTGTGCGAAAGTGTAAAATGGCTGTTCATTTGGCAGCACGCTCCAAAGAGCAATGGCAACGGTCGGTGACGGTAGGCCTCTTGGAGCGGGACGAGCGCATGGACCCGGGACGAGCGGGTGGAGTGTGCGAGTAGACAAACAAACCCTAGGAGAACACCTCGTTGAACTGGCGGTATGGGGTGTACGTTCTTTTCTTCGGTTGTGTTTCACTTTTTCAAAATGGGCAAAAACATAGCAACAAAACCATGCCTTTGCTTCAAACCAGCGTTCCAGCAGTGGGTCGATTTAAGCTCACTGTTGATGTGAAGCTACGTGGCTTTAAGCCCAGTAATAAAGCACTCGGGTTGCGTGTGCTTATTGGATGTCATGTGGAGTATTTGCATGGCAAATAAACACTCGCAACAGTAAGTGATGAGCGATGGAAAAACGGTACCATAACGGTTGGACTGTAACGCTGTTGGTGGGAGAGAATGTAAAGGTCTATTATTTTTCTGTTTTTGTTGGGCACACGAAAAGCCAGGATTCAAAACTATTGTACGGTCTAGCTTTTGTCAGGGGCTATAAAAAGATCATAAAACTCAATCTGGGACGTTATAACAGGACGTTATAACGATTGGCTAAATTTTGAAGCCTGACACATACATTGCATACCTTCAGGCAAAATGTTTCACTATTCACTAAGCGCCTTAAGTCATGCAATCTTCATGATAGTAGATAATAATACGATTCAACCAAATTTTATTTTCCATGTTTAAATTCCAGGGATTGGTATAAAAAAAAATACTCCACTGTAACATAAGAAAAACATTCCTCAATCGTTATGCTCATTAATAAAAGGATTTCCACTTTGCATGTTATTGAAAACTGTCTAAGCTAGACACGTTTTTACTAGGAACGTGTTTGCTTACTTCACATGCACCAGACTACTAACAACCCGTCCATCATACCGGTAGCATATCGCCGGAACGGCCGGAAACAATTCCCCGAATTGCCCATTTGCAGGATGTGCGGACCGGTTTCCGCCTACCACGCCCCGAACCCCGGGACTCCCTGGGCTCGTGTCGTATCGTACTGCACCAAAAATAATTTCCCTGACCAGTGTGGGCGGCCCGACCGGCGGCCGGATATATGCCGTTTTGAAACAGGAGATGAATTTTCAGCCCCACTCGAACCGCTTTGGTGAACAGGGAAGGAACGAACGAACCAACCCTAGAGCTGGTGAAGCAAATCTTTATCTTTTACTGTCCCCCGACCCCCGATTGTTCGATTGTCGGGCACATGTTTGTTTGGTGTGTTTGGTAGAGCTCAAAAAACGTAACACCTTTTACCGCACCTTGCCACGCCCGGGGTATGATATTTCTACGCAAGCGGGTAATAACTTTTTCACCAGTTTCGCAAACCATCGGCACAACGGCACCACCAAAGCCGCTTCGAAGGCAGCCAAATAGGCAACGATCGGATTCGAAGAAATATTCACATTTCGTGCCGGTCTGAAGTTTTATGCCCGGCACAGCGTGTGAATGCAAATATTCGCCCAGGACCGGCGGTCTTCGATGTAGTTGCCCAGTCTGTACCGCGCTTTGCCCCCTTCGGGTAGCATCGTCAGTACCGTTGGGCTACTTCAAAAGTGCTGTAATCAAATTAATACCGTCCCTGTGTATACCGCTGCTCGATCGGCTCATCGCCCACCATCACAGTGAACAATCGTCAGTTGTTTGTTCAGGCGCTTCTTAAAATGGCGCCCTTTGCTGGCAAAAAAAAAGAACCCGGAACCCTCCCACTCGGTTTCGATTGATATTTGATTACACATTCTTCTGTTGTTTCCGTTTGTGCTTAGATGCACAAATCATTAGTGGGTCGACCGGGCGGAATAGGTCAGCTGGCAGAAGCAGCTTCAGATAATAGGAGAAAGAATTTGAAGTTCGTTTTTATCCTCTCTTGCCACTGATACCTGCCACCGTGTTACTGGAATCTCTTTCCACGAATTAAGCTAGCATAATTAACATGACAAAAAGTCGCATTCAATTATCGGTAGCACTTATCGTACATTTTTCCTCCCCAGCTTCAATTATGAAGTCATCTTCGCTCATCATGCTACAATGATGAGTGACTTTCATCCGAGCATGGTTTGATATTGCCAATACCAATACCAATATTTGTTCAGCCAATTTTTGCATGCCCAAATGGATTTATTTGGACAGCTTGTACTGTTTAAACTGGCAAACATTATTCCGAAGCCGTTTTGACATGCAAATTGCATACCCCAAGGCGTTTTAAAGTAATAACTTTACTGAAACGAGTCAATACTACATCAGGCCTACTTAAATACAGTAGATTTAATATCTTTGAATTAGTTTAATTCACTTTACAAAATGCAGCTTTAAGTTGGGAAACATTCCTAAGCCTGTCACTGATCCCATTTTCGAACCATCTCCCTGATAAGCTTATGAACTCGGGGTGGCTTGTGAAGCACAAGCAAGTAACTAGACGCTACATACCTCATCACTGTACACCACAGCCATAAAATTGTTGACCCCAGCACAGAAAGGTTTTATTATTGCATCTTGTACAACCACTGTACTGCGCGTACGGTTCTGCAGCGAAACATGGAGCGGGCAGCCGGTCGACAAGATGCAGCTGTAACATGTTCGATACTCACGTCCATTTGCACATTTGCTGCATCACAAAACCGACCCGAACGCATCGTCAACGCCACATCAGCTCAACGTTCCAGCTCGGGCTGCACATATGCTAACTGTCTTGTTCCCCTTGTTTCCCCTTTGTCGACTAGCACAACAACCGCACATCGGAACACATTATCGGCGTACGTGCGAGTACTGCCAACAGCGGTAATCTACTTTGTTCTAGTGCTGCCGCCGATGTGCTTGCATTCCGTCCTCTATGGCTCCTTATGCTTGTCTTTTGTATGTGTGTATGTGTGTGTGTGTCTTTCGCTGTCGGCCCTTTGGTACGTTCCTGTCCCATTTCGACGCGTGTAGTAGCAATCAATTTTGTCGGAAGTACACATAATGCTTGACGCTCCATTACTAGGACACATGGTCTCAGGAACGCGAGGGACACGGGGATTGAAGCTGATAAATTGTTTTCCGCCCGACCTTACGCGCCTCGGGTCGGGTGACGGTGGGTTCCAATAAACGGTGACCAGATTAGTCATGGCAGCGAGTTCGACACCGGCGCCAACACAACCGGGACACTCATAATCGACTACCCTCGACTAAACTAATCCAGCGAACCGTCCCGTACGGCATACGTCTCAAGACGTAAGCAAAGCGTCTTTCTGCGGAGCAAAAACCGAACCAGTCGCCCCGGACGCGCTCCCGGACGGTGCGAAGAAGCGGAAGAATCGTGTTAATTTATCACTGCCACGCTAGCCAAAAGGTCCTGCCGGGTTGCCCAAATGCGAGCCAGGATGGTCCGGGATGGGTGGGCTGCACGGCTGCTAGCTTAGGTACCTCGGGTTCATGTTTGCGCAAGCCAACAGTTGCCCACACTCCACGCTGAAACAAGAACCGTAAGTCCCTTCTCACACACACACACACACACAAGTACACTGGCACATGACCAACCTCAAGCGACAATGTTTATACTGGCGAGCGCTACGAGAATCGAAAACATTAGCTAACGATTTGTCACTCGATTAACTTGCCCCGGCGGTGGTTTTACAGTATCGACGGTTCACATGACTCCACGTGGTTCGAAGATCTCGCACACAGACACCTACACCCGCAAACATGCCGGAGCGTAATTGTTCCTCCCGCCATGGTTCACCCGTTTCCCGCCGGCTTACTGGCCAGGGGCCCTTTTGTGCCCTTTTGTGCTGTGATTTTTCAACCAATCACTTCCAAGGAAGGCGAGCGAAGATTTGTCGCTGCTCTGCTGATTTAAGACGATACCGTCGAGAACGTCGGCGAGAACGTCGTCTACGGTAAGACCGGGCTATACAAAACGGTGCATCCCTTTGTTAGTGCATCCCTACCTAGCGGCGACAAGGTAGGAGGGCAAGCAGCCGGGGTAATTGTTACAATTTACTTGGCTTGTTTTCACCCTTTCCCCCACGCGGTGTAGGACGCGGTGAGGAAATCGGGTTGCATGGGAGAAGAATAATTTGATGACAAAATTGAATAAAATATGCACGTCATTCTTTACCGGGTCTTTGCTAGCGCGCACGAGAAGCAGCCTCGCCACAGCAACCGTTGCAAGTCATTTGTTTTTGCTATGCAAAACACACACACACACACTGGTTGCTGGATGAGTGAGTGTATGTGTTGGTGCATATAATTGATAGTAATTTAATGTTTTTACAGTAGATTTTATTTCAAAACTGTCGTATAAAAAGTTTTCAGTCGCTAGCGGTGCTTTTGATGAAAACCGCCTAAATGTATGCAATGCACATTACTTTTAGAGTCTATTAGAAACATTAGTTCGTTTGCTTTGTTAGTTTCTTTAAAAAAACACACAAACACAATTATATTCAAATGTAAACTACTTGCTTCCTCAAACCCATTTCAAGCGTGTTCGACATCATCATAATAGTTTAAAATCGCTTGTAAAAGTAAAAGAACGGAGTACGGCAAGTTCGGGATGAAAAAGACTCAACCTAGCAATAATTTTTATTGTAACCCATTCGGAAGCCTTTCTGTTCGTCTTTCCTCATTGATTTGACTGGAGACTTGAGCAGCAAAAGGGGCAGAAAAAAACAGCTCTATCATAAAGTAGAGTTTCATTTTTATGCGATTTTTTTTATTCGCAAACGAATGCACCGAGCCGAACAATATTCCCAACTACACTAAACCAAGGAAAGGGAGACAAAAAACTTTATCCTCCACTGGGCTCAGCAACCAAAAATGTCTTTCTTGTTTCCCTTTTTGTCTGATTTGCCGCTCGCAAGCAACTCACGAGCCGCCCCCGAGGCAACTGGTAAAGGTATAACTTTAAAACATTTCTTTATATTCATACACCGCCGGTCAAAGCTAATTAAGAACGAGGAAGGAGTGTATGCTTCAATATAGTGTATGTAAGTGTGTGTGTGTGTGTATGAGCGCTTGCGCTTCCAGCCGGAACCGTAATCCAGTAACAGTAAGCGCCACCAACGCCAAGCTCCAGGCACGATTGAGTCGAAGCCGCTCTTGCTTGGAACGCTCACTGCTGCGGTGTGTCCGTGCAAACGCCGACGACTACTCCGCGTCTCGACCGCTCAACTTCATTCAACTTAATTTCGTTTAACAAGGATCCACACCCTGCCCCACCACTGGTGTGGGACTCGGCAAAGCTGAACTGATGCTGGAATTTCCGCGGTTTGGACGACGCTCAAGGACGCCCGAGCCGGTCCGGGTTTTATGTCCGTGCTCGTGCCGGTCCTTTGTGTGTCTCTTTCTTTGCCGATTTCACCACAATTGTTCTACGCTTGACCGCAGCACTGCTGCCGCTCCGTTTTATCTCACACTTTAACCTTTGTTCTTCCTTGCCGCAATCCACACCCCCCCCCCCCCTCCTTCCGTGCGGCTCCATCCGCAATCCGCCTTGGCCAATCGAGCGGAAACAGCATCAAGCGATTTGGCATCGTTGGCAACGATGGTGCAACCATCGGCACAAAAGGACATTGCATCGCATGTGCACCATCATCGGGTGAAGTACACGTACACCGGTGTGCTTGTGTCTGTGTGTGTGTGTGTGTGCCGGTGTGTTTATTTACACTACTTGCCACCTCACCAGCCCTCTTTATGGGGCAGCTTAAGGGCATCCCGAGCAACGGAATGACTGGGAATATGTTGGCCATATTTTCTCGCACTCGCCAATCTTATCCAACACTTTACTTTATTTCTTACCTTCGCTGCCGCCCTGTGCCGCCAGCACCATGCTGCCTCCCCCCTCCCCCTTCACGGGGTGCACCGCACGAACACTAACAGGGCCAAGGATAATATTCCCACGTCGAACGATTGTTCTTCCACTCGAGAACACTTTCGGCCGGCAATGTGGAACGCGCGGCGCAATGTTGGTGCGGACGCGTGCAGAGAGTGCAGGTTATGAAGTGTTTGTTGTTGTTTAGTTATCATCCACTCTGGAGGGTCCTCTATGTGTGTGTGTGTGTGTGTGTTTGTGTGTGGTTTTGTTGTGCGGGTGCCGGTGGTTCACTGGTTGCGATGAACGCTGCACGCCACACTGAAAGGAAACCCCGAGCAAGGATAAAGTCGTCCCGGATCGCCTTGTTCCAACCCATCGCTGGCCCTGGCCAAAGGCGTACAAAAGAGAGAGAAAAAAACAGAAACACACACACACACATACCCAAGAAGCCGTAAAACGGCGGCCAAGCGGCCCAAATGTCCTTATGCAGAGTGTGGCTGTACGAGCAGCTGCTAAGGATGGCTTTGTTCATTCTGCTCCTCCTGCTGTGTGGGTTTTCCTCCCTCGCCTTTGCTCGCTCTCGTTTCTGTTTTCCTTCGGTCGGGAGCGTAAACTTTCTACACGACATTTATACAAGATTTTGCACCATGTTTCTACATGCCGACTGTGTGTGAGTGTGTGTCGCACGCGCGAGTTTGGCACGTCCAAATGCAATTTTCAACCCGCTGTCTGCTTTTTTTTCTTTTTTTTTCCATCCCCCCGGGTGGGTGTGGGGAAGAAGGAACTTTTATTTTCTTTCACTTCAACTCACCAACCCGTGTACTAACCTGTACATGCGTCAGATCGAACAAGCACGAAGATGGGCCTGTGAGGTTGGGTCGAGGGGGGGGGGTTTTATTTTGGAGGTAGAGAAGGTCAGCACTTTGAAAAGATGGCAAAACCGAACCAACGGCAACGATGAATTATGTGTGGTGATAGTCGTGGAGTACCGAACTGCACCAAACGCCGGTGCACCAGTTGGCAATCCTCGGTTGCATCGGGGATTTGTCGGATAAGAGACGAAAATAAATGAAGCAAACCGTTTCGAGCGTAAAAACTTACTCACACACACACACACACAAATCTAAAGCCAAGTAGTTATCGCGGAAACACATACACACACACTCGGGAGTGTGTTCGCGCGGAAGGGCTTAACGGTTCGGTCGTGTCACCCCGTCGCTGGCAGGAAGAAATAGTAACGAGATCATCCATCGAGCTGCAACAACCGAGGCGAAGGCCAGCGGGTTGGCAAGAATGTAATCCTTTTCGAGTGCTGCTGCCAACACACACACAGTCTCGCTAGAAACTCATGCAAACATGCATATATAGAGAGGAAGAAAAAGAGAAAAAGGCCACCAAAAACAAACAACACTCGCACAGCAAACTGCACTTTACTTTCGCCGCACAACATTCGACAGCGGCTGAAGACGCCCCAATCGAAACCCGTCAGCTCTTTTCCGCTTTTCAGCTCGAGTGCTTTCGTGTGTGTGTGTGTGTTTGGTTGGGACCAAAGTTTTCCGACTCGGATCGTTGCAGTTCCAGTTTGTTTCATTGCTCTTCGTCCGACCCGCACCCGCACCGAAATGGAGCTCGCAGCCAAACACGATAATGTTGTTTGCATAACTATATCTGTTCAAAATTTACCCATTCGAAGCGGCTGGCACCGCCACGCTTTATGATCGTATTGGACTGGGCAAAACCCCCGCTCACACATGCACACACACACACACTCACACACATGCGCATAGTCGTTAGATGAGATCTAACAAACTTGTTAATGCCAATAGTGCTTTGGAGATTGCATCGTGCATGATTTCTATTTCTCGCAGTTGATGATGGCGACGTTATGCTTTGTACTTTGTATTGGATTTGTTTGACCTGCTCCAGGAGGATGATGTTTTCCAGTGTAATAACGTTTGATTAAATAGCTAGGTGAGTTTTACGAAACATCGTTTTTGTTTTAGTTGGCAAATATTTTGCACTAAAATATGTGAATAATAAAACAAATGAACG
>KI919445.1:11914-33252 GCA_000473525.2 Anopheles melas | reverse complement strand
TACAATACAATTGAAAAGCCAAACACCGCGCGCACAACACACTCTGTTCTCCTCTATTTTTTCCCTCCTAACCTTCTCTCTCGCTATGCGTTCTACACCAATCGTTAATAATAATAATTGTGTTAATTGAAACCTATTCCAAAGCTTCTGTTTACGGTAGAGATTAATTGCATCGCGTGCGCTCGCACACACTGCTGTTTGCACAACCGCACACAATCTAATTATTGCGGATGGTGGGGGAGGAGGCTTTTTTGTTCCCCAACTCCTCCCTTACCCCATCTCCCATTCCCTAATAAGCACAGTCATAAGCAAAACCCGATCCCGACACGCATTAAATCCTTGCCGCGGTGTCAGAGGTGCCAATTTTCAGTTTGCCAAATGGATTGATTTGCATCATCGCTGTTGTGCAGATGGGTGGCAATTTTGGGCGGAGGGTGGCCCTGTAGGTAGGAGGTAATGAACACCATGTAGCAAAACAAAGCTCATTACTGTCTTTTGCATATAAATGAACGCGGCAAGCATTATGGATGTGTGTGGCGTACACACATTATTTGGCAAAGGCCATCCGATCGCACTTTCGTCGGGGTCGTTCGTCGTCCGGCAATTAGAGCCCATGCCTCACTCAGCATTCCCAGCTCGATTCCACCCCCAACCAGCTCATGCTTTGTTTCCGTGCCTTTTGATTGGGCTTGCAAACGGGATTAGTCCAACCACCGACGCCAAATGATGCATCCTTGCTCATCGAATTGTTAGAATTTGTAGCATGTGGGTGTGTATGTGTCTGTGTGTTTATGTGTGCTAAAAATTAATCGCCGGATAAGTGAGCGCTCTCTTTAGTGGCTTTACGCAGCAGGCCCGCATTCCATCCCAGCGACAGTTTTGCCTTGACCCTTGAACATTACCTCACCAGAGCAGGAATCCCCGCGCCCTTCCACCTCTAAGCCTACTGTCACAGTTCCGGTCCAGTGCCTGCCTGGTGTGGCGTTGGCAAGATGCGGAACCCTGGTAGTGAGTCCCGACCGAAAGTGGGTCAAGCTTTCCGGCAAGGGCCAGGATAATCAACCAATGGATTGCTGCAGTCGATTCTAAAACGGGGCATTATTTTTCGTTTCATTGCAGATACGTTCGGGGCGAAACACGTCAACGGGTGTGGTGGTGTAGGCTACCGTCGTGTGCGGTCACCGTGCGCCTAGATGCCATACGGGCATCGCTCCGGGTGCAGTCGGGCGAGAGATTCATAAATAAATCCACCACCACCATCACCACCAACCACCAACAGCCATCCCCCTTTTGATCACACTCCCCGTTCGAGGCCAATAATGGTGCTGCAGTTGATCCCAAGGTAACGATGATGCATCGTGCGTGCATCGACCAAAAACCTATCCCGGCCAGTGGCTGCATCGCTGCGCTGGATGCATAATCCCCCGGGTTCAGCAAATCCGGGGAATTATCGTCTCGATTGTATGTGGTACTTTGTTATTTGCGGGGGGCGAATGAAGTTTAGGATGCACATTATTTATGCAAAAACAGAAAGCCCACTCTAAGCTTGTGGGTGCATGGGTGTGTGTGTGTGTGTGTGTGGTCTACCAACTGGCAAGGGGCAGATCGTTGCGTCGTTGCCTATCGAGAGCTGTATGGCATTTCGATTGGTTTAAGCTCGATTAAGGCGAAGACAGAGACGAACGCTATTGGGTTAAGGCGTTGGTTTGAAAAGCTTCGAGGTATGCCTAGTATAGCCCTACCAGACATCGCTGACAAAAGAAGTAATCTCAGTTGTGCTATGATGCTACATGGATTACTAAAGCCAGTGCGGTAAAGTGTACGGGATTGTTTTGGGCCTAAAACAGCAGAAGCTCGCATGCGATAAGACGTTCATTTCAACAATAATATGTTCCGAGAAATAATAATCCAAACAAACAATACCTTCCAAAACGCATCACTCCATGGCCGTGTGTAACTCTCAACGTAATGGGAGCAAAAACACCTCAAACTCGTTCCGAGAATGAGGCAGCACAAGCCTTCAGTTGAAAGCGCTCCATTCTGGCAGGGTAGCTTACCCAACGCACATACCCACACACCATGATAAAGCAAATATTTACATCCAAAACCACCAAACATTCACTTCCGGGAGGCTTTCCCGGTACGGTACGGGGCCGCTTTACCAATTTGTGAAAAGGATAGTCCCCCCACACATCGGCAACCAGTTCAGAACGTTCGTTGCTAAACATTCAATATTTTCCCTTCTCAAAAATCAACCAGAGACGCGTTCGACACGATCGATGAATGTAATGCTGGGTTTTAATTTTGCCTTCCTCACCACCCGGGAAGGTGCAAAAATTGCACATTGGAATTAAATTTTAATCACACACCCTTTTGGGCAACGATTTATCGGCAACGGTTTTCCATTAGCTTCTGGACCACCTCGGGCCAACCTGCACATCGCACTGCACCGACCGGTCGGACGGGGTATACTTAAGGATTGGGAATAGGAAAATTATCGAAATCAATTATTGCAAATCACAGTCATTTTCTGCTCCATTATGTTCTCTCGCCAGTCGCGCAACCATGCAAGTCGCGTGTGCTGTGCAAAGAAGTCGTGCGGCGAGCTAGGGAAACTAAAGAGTAAGGCCAGAACAGACAGTCCTACCAGCACGGAGCTAACCTCTGGAGCCGCAGCGTGGAGGTGTTGAAAGTACGGTGAAAAGTGAAATAAAATTCCCAGCAGTAAAGTGAACCAGCAGACGGGCCGAGCAAACTCACTGCGCCACGGGAGAGCAAATGCAATGGATTGAAAAAGAAAATGCTCCATGTTCGAGTGCCGTGTTGGAACGATGGATATTTCCTTCCATTTCGACACGGCATGAGACATGGCCTATCGAATTATTACTTTTTTTTTTGTTGTTGCTCTTCTTTTCCCAAGCATCAGGCTCGATGTATCACGGGGTACGATGAAAAGCGGAATTGGATTTGGTCCTGCTTCTGCTTCGCTTCGATTTCCAATCCTTCGTATGTCGTATGCCTTTTCCGTGGTTTGCCACACGAGGCGCACACGATCCTTCATCTCACGCTTCTCCCGTACACAGCGCTGCTCGCTAAGGCTTTTATCTTATTTTCATTCATTTACTTCGCCATAATAGGATTAGCGAATTGTTACTGCTCGCATGTTTGCCTCGCTGCCATGGGATGGTACCATATACCTCCTGCGGGAAAGCGCCTGTAGCGTTCGATGCCAATTGCTTAATGACGGATTTGCCGTATCTGTGTGCCTGTTTCTTGCTGGCTCTGTTATCATCTCGTTAGAGCGTTAGAATAGAAGCGCAGAAGAAAAGCAAACATATCGTGAAATACGATCCGTTAGCACGTTCTCGAACCTGTCAGACATGGTCGAAATTAAAGAAGGAAAAGAGTTGACAGAGTCGTCGTTGCTGGGTTCTAGCAAATGGGGGAAATAATAATCGCAAGCATTACTGATGGTGTTTGAACGAGCAGAAAGGAAGAGATTAAATATCTCAATTGGTCTCAGTAGAGACTGTTTTCAGCAAGGGAAATCATTTCAATCGCATAAAAGCAAATGATCATTAAGCGTCTTTGAATTGCATACATTGAGGCGCATTGCAGCAGAAACATCCTGCTGGATCCTTTTCTTTTGCACTACGCCTAAATGTAGGCAAATGTTATCTATGAGTATTAATTTTCAAATTGTAGGTAATTCTCATCCGTTTTCTTAACTTCTAATCCACTGAATGTTGAAATATGCAGACTTACTGTACCACCTGCAATTGCCGGAAAGAAACCATCATGCTTTTGAAGTGCACTCACAAATCATCGTAATGATTTTTAATCATCGTATCAACAAACGCACAGTCCCTCACACCCAGCAAACCCTACAGAGTCTGGGTGAGCGTTGGAAAATGCATTCCCCGAAGCGTACAGCTCACCTAACCACTAATCAACCGAGTTGGCAACACGTTGGCTACGGCAAATGACAGGCACGACGAGGGCGGCAAACTAACGAGCATGGCTACTGCAACACTGTAATCATGTTATGCTTCCGTTACGCACGATGCATACCGATCACAATCAAGATGCGGCATGCAGTCGGGTACAATGTTGCTCCATTTCAAATACTGATAAAATGTTGAAAGATACGCATCCCGCATTAGCTCCCAGCCGAGATAGCACAGAAACACAGAAACGCAACCGTATCGTTTTTCAACGGTAAGATAAAAAGGCACTCATACACAGCACCGCGCTGCCGATGTTTCTCGTTAGAAGCCGAGATTACATTTCGAACATATCCAATCTCACCGTTACCGGTACCAGATTGGCAGGCAGGGGACGGAGGCGACACTTGGACGACATTTGCTCAAGCTTGCAAAGGCAAAGCCTTGCTGACCTGCTCAATAATGTAGCGATCGAAACGAGGGAGAGCAAAAGGTCCATCCGATCCGGACCGTACAAAAGATGTTGCCAAGACAAAGTCCTCTCAACTCGCCACAATATGGTGGGTGATGGAGAGGGGTTTTTAGAGGTGGGTGGTACAGATATTGCTTTGCTGTATGCTGCAGTGTGTGCCTTAATAATCGAGTTATAATTCTATTGCAGCCTTTCCAATGCCTTTATCACTGATGGAAGCAACAAAAAAGAACCTACGAGGACCACCGGTATGGGTTGATGGGAAGAGTTGAGCTTCGAGATAACCTGGAAATTCAATCTGTCGCCCTAGTTTCGTTCCACCGCTGGTGGAAAAATCCTTCCAATTGTCCTAGAGCATCATCACCCGTCAGCAAAACGTTGATAGAATGGCGACCAAAGGGAAAAGCATTGCTTGACGCTATTTTCTCCTTAAAAGGAAGACATTTACTTCGAGCACTCTAACATTATCCCTCTGTACGCTGGAGTGTCGTATGCTGCCCTGCTTTTGCTATCCCAACCACCTCACCATGTCGCTGGTTTTTGGCTGAGCTTGAGCTTTTCTTTTCATCGTGTGCTTCAAAGCCAAGATATGCTAAGGCGCAACAATTTGCTTCCAACATTCACTTTTTTCTCTCGTTCTCTCTCTCTCTCTCTCTCTCTCTCTCTCTCTCTCTCTCTCTCTCTGCGCTGCTGCGTGTCGCCTTTTGTTACCCATTATCACTCACGAGCCGGGCTTCGACACTACACTAGGCTAGAATATCAAAGGCGGCCATTGCGAGCTGTGTGCTGTGTGTGTGTGTGTGCAGCCCAACAGCGGGCAGGATAACTTGCCCCCCCCCCCTACCAAGCGCACCACATTACTATCCAAATCAACTAACCTATCCATTTCGCAGCCGTTAACTTTTATTTTCCACCACCTTCGCTTCCTTGTAGCGTACAGTCACGCCAGCGTTGCAAAAGCCGCACGGAAACAAAGGGCAAAATCTTTTGCCATGAAATTTACATAACCGTATTCATCCCGTTTGCCCGATTGTTCCTTTTAAAACAATAGTGCCGTAGAGTGGTGAGCTTCGGCTTCGGGATGGGAAAACGCTGATGGCAACACACACACTGAATACAACGGCAATCTAGCATACGTGTGGCTCTCTCTCTCTCTCTCTCTACTTCTTTCTTTCCCTATATTCTCTCTCTGCTTCTCTCTTTCTCTCGCTCTCATCATAGTACAGTGGTAGTACCAGCTTTTAATAGTGTTGCCCTAACGGTGGAGAAAGCCCACCCTAGCTGAAAGCTAAACCTTTGTGCAACTGTTATGCTGAAAAGGATGAAGAAAAAAGCCGTTACAAAAGCAAAATGCTCTTCGGCGAAATGGAAAGAAAGCGAACAACGGGCCTGCCTTGGTGTTTGTGCTTTAGTTTGTGTGCCCGTTCCCGTTTCGTGTCCGCTTTTGTCGTCCGCCTCGAAAACGGCTTCGTTATGACAGTTGATAGCAGTGTGCATTGCCTAGATGCAGGCGCTTAGCGTTGCAGGCGCTCCATTGTCACTGATACAGTTTCTTCCCCCTGTTTAATGCCGACCCTTCGTATTTGGTTTCGAATCCCGTCGACTGTTGCATCCACTGTTGCAGCTCGGCATGCAGCACACATCGTTCGTCGGTGGATCGAATCCGATCCTTGATTGCCCAAACGAATGCACTGCATGAAGGGAGCGCCTAGTGCTACGCTCCCGTAGCACCTGAATACCGTTGTTTCACGTTGAATGATGGCATCCCGCCTTCTACCCAGCGCCCAACCCGGTCGAAACAAAAGCAACCAAAATTGTCACAATCATCCAGTTTTGCACCGTACCGACCAACGACCCACCTTTTACTCCTGTCAAAAAGGATGAAGGGAGGAGGGTGGGGGCTAATGTCACGACATTCACCATTATGATTGAAAGTATCTTTCGCGAAAAATGCGGTCCGCCGGTGTTGACCTACTTTTGGAGCCACGGAGACTGCTTTTCTGTGGGAATTTTCATCGCCGTAAAAAGGGGAAATGCACACAGATAAGTCATGCGGGTTTTTTTGAAGAGGGGGAGGGATGGTGTGGTTTTCCCATCATCAAAATGTTCTTCCGCTCGTATGATCAGAAACATAGCATCCTTAATTAAAAAAAAAAGATGTGTTCACCTCTTATTGTGCCAGCCTGCTGCGTGCGTGGTTACATTTTCTTCGACAACACACTCTTGGGAGCCGTAAATAAATCCTTTCCCACCGGCACATCACCCACCCAGCCACACATGCACCCTTTTAGGATAGCTCGTGCAAAGCTCTAACCAGCTAACTCCAACTCCTTTCCACAGGGGTTGTTTGTTACCACGGGCGGAAATACAACAGCGGAAACCGATTTTCTGCTTTACATCTCGCGTACGCCGAAAAAGGGGTTGAGGGGGGTGGGGGGGGGGTGGTGGTCGCCCCAACCCACGGCTGAATGTGTAATGAATATTTATACGATCCTTCGCCGAAATAGCCCGCGGCGTCCAGGAAGGCGACGTCCTCCTTTCGGCACGCGCCCACTCACACACACAAACAGAGAAAGGCGCGCCGGCGCGCTCGCTCACCCGCGCTATGGCCCTCGCGGGGATGATTAAGCTGTTTTAAACTGCTTCTTCCAGCGGGCGCTCCGGGGGCTGGTGCCGTTGCGGCCTAACGTCATGTCGCGCGTGCCGTGACAACAGTGGGCTTTGGTCCTTTGGTTTGAAACGGGAAACGCAGTCAATTAAGTCGCTAGCCCCGGCAGTACTCGGGCGTCATTCTGGCATTCCGGCGGGCTCGCAATAAAACTCGCTTGCCGGGCCGCACCGGGTGAGCTTGTACACTATCATCATCAGTATCATCGCCATCGCAGGGAGTGAGAGAGATAGAGAAGGCGTGGGGGTCGTTATGACCCCAAACGGTAATGTGGTTGTCAGCGGTACACGACTACCGTCGAAATAGGGCAGCACACCGATTCAACATGCAGATTACTTCGCACTTAATTGTTTTTGCACTGCACTGCACGCTCCGGCCAGGGTCGAATGGGACCCTGGACGACGATTTGAAGCTCCGGGCTTAACGGGTTGTACCTTCCGCCCTCAAAACATTTATCCTTACCGTCCGTACTCTACGTCCACGTTGACAAAGCAAAACGGGATGGATGTGCCGACGGGTCCCGCTCCTGGTACGGCCTTGGCCCCAACCCACCGTTCCGAGCGAGAGGTCGTGAAACGAGCCGTGTGAACCCGTGTCGCAAGCGCGCCAAGTAATCCGCACCATTGTTTGCACCCCCATCCCTGATCATCCCCCCAACCATACGCTCCCGGGGTACACCGATCCGTCAGCGAACCGTCGGCTGGTACAGCATAAACGCCGTCTCGCGTTATCACAGCCTGCACATCTATATGATTAATTTTTATGTTCTGGCAGATGTCGCGCTCAATTTCGCGCAAACAATAGCGCGATTGTACCGAGATCTGTTGCCGCCGCCGCCGCCGCAGCCGTCTTGCCACCACGCACCATGGTAACGTCGGTCTTGTCGGCCCCGGAAATCAAACTCCAGCTCGGGTGGGTGAATGTGGATTTGTTTTTTTCTTCTTCTTCTTCTTTTTTTGCAAAGCGTTCGGAATCCGAGTTGGCTACGACGACGCTGCACAATAAATAATCGTACTAGTGCTTGTTTACTTTGTCCCCTTTCTTTTTCTACACTCCCCGTCACTCCCACTCAACGGGGGCGGGAGGCTCAATAAAGTGTACCAGCTTCCACCGTTCACTGATTGACTGCCCGTAAAGCCCGGCAATCCCGCCCGATCCCGCCGGTCGTTTGCGGCTTGTACCAGCACGATCTCACGTTTATAGGAAACCGCATAATTTATTGAGCAATAACTTGGCCACAGTAGCGACCGGGGCCCGAGTCCGGGCAACCGCAACCCAGTCTGTTGTTTGCTTCTTTTTTGTTGGCTTTTTTTTTGGTTAGAATGACCATCAATTTTAAATTATCTCATATGCTCCTGCTGGGTTTGCTGGCTTTGTTTCTACCAACCGGTGGTTTGATTTCCATGGCAACAAATCGGTCGCAACTCGATGTTTTATACATTTTTAAAAAGCACACATAAAAAGCCCCAGTGAAGGTGGCAGGAACTGTTGTAGCTGTAGGGGAGGGGGTACATGTAAAGCACGCCAAAACCCCACAGCGCAACTAATGTGGCAATGTCGATCGTGATCGTGTTGCGCGGTGATGATTGTCATCGAATTAAAGAGCTATTTAGTTGTTTGCTTCTTTCTGCCTATTTCCCCCCAGCTTCTGCGCTTTGATGAATGTTTGCCGGTAACACCGGTTGCATTGGGAAAGCCATTTCCACGTACTGTTTGTTGCACTTGCTGCATTTTTCCCCCCCATCCTGTTTTACTCCTCATTAACCGACAAACAGGTTCAGCGCGGATCGGTTCGCAAGTAACTTCGCCTTCGTCCGTGGCAAACGCAATTGCAAACACAGTGCACGTTGCACAGCGCACCCTCGAGTTGCACATTATAATTGAATGATTTCACCACACACACACACACACACACATAGGACATAGTCCCTTTCCCAACACACTCGACTGTGTCGCCTGTACCGGTAGTGGCATCGGGCAACAGGTGCTAATCCCGCCGCTACACGACACGGTAAGATACATCAGCCGCACGCAGAGCGACACGGCGACACGCACGGGCACCAACTTTCCACCCAAACCCTGTACCAGCCGTCCGCCACAAACACATACGGGTTAAGCCGTTCACTGGTTCAAACTCCACAAACAAGCAGCATAATTATTCAATAAAGCATAATTCCCACCACCCGGCTCGAGGTTTGCCGTCAGTGTGCGATTTCAGAAGCGATCACACACACACACACACACACACACACTATCGGGCCAGACACACTTCCGCTCCAACCGGGTGCCAGATCAGTCTGTTGGCGCAACAAACTCGGCCGGCCCTTGCGTACGTGTTGTCCGACTTTTCCGGTCCAACATGTGTGTGTGTGTGTGTGTGTGTGTCTGTGCACCGGGTTGCTTGTCTACATGGAGAACGAAGCCGAAGAAATGCTCCATCCATCGGGCAGTACCGCCCATGACCCACCACAACATGGTCCGGACGGTACAACAACCACCTCATCGCAACAACCCGCCCGATCACCAGCACCAGTCACCAACAAGCTTTAACGACCTGAAATGAAACCTAATAGAAAACTCGGACAGGCGCGAGAAGACGACAAGATACGACGACGCTTATCGCGCAATGCCGCTTATCAGCTGCGTATGTGTGTTTGGACGGTGCTGCTGCTGCTGCTGCTGCAGGGTTGCTTCGGTAGTTTTCCGCTTTTAAAAACTCCATCCATACCGGCACTTTCCGAGCCACTTTAATTAAGCGAACTTCGTTTTTTGTTTTTGTTTCGTCGCGAAATTCGCAATTCGCCACCTAATTGTGCCCGTTTCTTTTGCCCGCTGTATGATTAAATTTACACTCAGGCGTGCTGCAACAACCGGCGGCTAGTCCACAGGACTCAACACAGCTCGCTTCTCTCCATCTCTGCCCGTTCTGCTCCCTCTCGCTCGCTGTATACAATCAAATATTGGAACAAACTTTTTGGACCGTCTCCCAGCAGCTTGGCCGCTTCACAGTTGCAACTTGCGGTGATGAATGTTTGATAGAGCAGTCCGGTGTGTTCGTGTACGTGCCCCGCAGGAAGAAAAATCATTCGTTCCGCCCATCCCAACACGAGGCGCGAGCGCAAGCGATAAGCGATGCCACCGACCAGCACGGGCACGGCCAAGAGCTTACCCAAACAAACCATTATATTACATTATTAAATCGCTGCCCATCGTCGGTCGCGGACGTACCCGCGGGTCCCGAGCTTGGCAGACGAAGCGAACGGATTGCCTGGCTGACATCCCAAGTTGCCCGTTGTGATTCTGGCCACGAGCGCGCGCGCGCACATTTGCCCGTCCGCCAGCGATAGTTCTGTGATAGCGGTGCAGATAGAGAGCAGTGCAGAGGGCTGGGGACAGTGAGTAGCAGCATCGTTCCTATAGCTAGAGAGATAGAGAGCGGTACGGGATCGGATTGGCGAAAACGGTGCAAATCAACGCTCGAAATTCAACGCTCCATCCGTGCCATGTCACATTAGAAAGCTAAGAACGTTCGGAACGTTAAGAGAGTGAAAGTGGTGTTCTTAAATCATTCATTACGCGCAAACAAAGCCACGTAGAGTCAACGACACGGTGGGACGCTAGTGCTACCGTGGAGCATTCAGACATCGAAATCATCTGAGCTGTGGTGCATCAAAACGGTTGGAGTGTTTGTACCGTTGTCCCTTCCAGTTGGGGTGGGAAGAGAAGGTATCTTATCGAAGTGATAAGCGGAACGTGTAAAGCACCAAACCCTATCGGGTGATAAGTGATACGCAAAACCCCGTTCGAGGTTTGTGATAAGAATCAAAACCCCCGTAAGCTCTGATCGGTTGTTTGTGCGATCGATTCGTCTTAACCATTTCCGGCTTGCGTTGGTAAATTGCAATTTGTTTATCTAGTGTGCTGTGACGTGGAGTTTTGACAGGTTGACGCAAGTGTATTCTGAAACGTTTCTGGAAGATTGCAAGGAAGTGTTTTTGTTGGTATTGGTGGTTTTTGTTACGGAATTTGCTGTTATTCATCAAGAATTGCATTGCAAGTGAAAAAATACGTAAGTTTCTGTTACAATTCACTTAGAAATTTATGATGACTAAGGATCTTCCATGCGACAAAAAAACACATTGGTGATAGCAGTGAAGTTATAAAGTTGGTTTCTACAAGCAAACACACGATACTTGCACCATTCAAACAAACAGAAAATCTCCAACTAGATTGCTCTTTGGCGCGAATTTGATTGATTTGATGTATGTATGCATTGCACTTCACCGAGTCACTGTTTTTTTTTCCTTGAGGTGCCAATACGTACACGCACTCTCTCTCTCTCAATCTCACACACACACACACGATAAAAGCTTTTCAGTGTAATTTCATTACCCCGGCATTCGAAGTTCCTGAAATGGTGAACAGAACTAACGAACGAACGAACGAACGGGAAAGCCTAAGATATTATTCATGAAGGGCTTGCCGATCGAATTGGAACTCACCAGTGTTCGAACTGGACCGGTCGGTGGGAAAATAATTGAACCACAGGAAACTTTTGAGCGGGAGAGCAGGAGATCGCCCACCTCATTTCCCGCCTCAGGTAGAAAAATCACGTACAGAAAGAATTCGCTCAAAAGTTAACGAACGCTTCTTCACCGGTTTCTCGCGAAACTCGATCGATAATTCATCCCTTTTTGTTCTTCCAAATGTGCTCAAGTGCTGATGTGCGTCCCTCACCATGTGCTTTGTGCTTGTGTGTGTGTGTGTGTGTGTGCGTGTGTGTGTGTCTGAGTCTGTTTGCTCAGAATCCTTACATTAGCCTGAAGGGCGGGTAGCAACCGTTCGACAGAACCAGCGAACGAACGGACTGATTGGATGCTGGATCGATTAAAATCATTTCATTAATGGCTGGAAAGGATCATAAAAAAGCGTCAAGCTTTTCGCAATCGGAGCGCCGCTTTGTTAGCTTCTTTGTTGGAATCTAACCAACGCAGCCAGCGATTTATGTTATCTTGGCAGCCCCAACTTCGTTCCTAGGACTCGATTCCAATCGTTCAACACCATAAACCATGCTTTGCTTTGGTGTTTTTTATGCTCTCGAGGAGCGCGCGAGGGAAAGGCAGGGTAGGATATTTATTCAACCCACAGCTTTATGTCCACAGAAAGTTCGAATCGATCGCACGACTTGTGTCGCTTCCAATGTTGCCGTGATGAATGCTTTTCGCCAACCGTTGAAGGTTGGCCAATTTATTGTGATAAGACGCTTCACTCGGGACCGGTTGGAAATGTACCAAAAATGCAGTGCTACTTAAACTGTTTATGAACTTTTGTTACTTGTTCTTCTGTTTAACACAAACAAGTTTCTCTGTTAAGGTCAGTCATGGTACAATTGCAATGCTCCCTTGATGATGATTGTCTATCTTGTACACTACATACTTCTAGGAGCTACCGGCAAGGGAGTAACGCGCCTAAAGCTATGCAATTGAAACACAATTGTTACTTTTTATGATGAATGGTTCCCAATCGACTATTTCTTTTACTAACCAGCCATGAATGCACCAAATAATCTCTCCCAACTCAATAAATAAACGGGATGGCTATAAATTCGTAGAAAAAAAAAACCGTTCTCTATGCAGCCAACATCTTGAGAAACACTGCGTTCGAAGACGGATCGACCATACCGAACAGGGCATTTGTTTTCCTGCACTGTTTACCAGTACGGTAAAGACACTTTTTCAAAGGCACCGCTTACCTGGTGAGCTAAAAACGGGGTCACGCATTAAAAATACAGCGGTTCAAAGCAGCGGAGCGCACTAGAAGAAACAGTCCCTCAAATTAGTGTCATCAATTTCACCGTGGCGACTATTAATCGTTTGGAAAGCGGTGTTTCCCTTCTGGTGCTCATACCCTTCCGGCAGCTGATGGCGAAGAAAAAGAACCTCTGTTTAGCGTCACTCATACATCTGCTGCGGCTGCAAAGCGACGCGCGACACTTTTGAACGTTTGTTTAGTGTCGTTCGTCTTGTGGGTAGGCACATGGGCCATTATTTCGGTACGGTTGTCGGATAATAACAACACCTTAGCTTTTTGCCGCTATTACCGTTGCGTCACACTAACAGCGACAGGGGAAGGTTTGTCCTCCGGTACCGAAAACACACACACACACACAACCTTCTGACAAGAGGGCAAAGTGTGAAATAAATCAAGACTTTTCATGGTTGACCCAATTCGCTACGTCTCCGTCGCAAATCATCTTGAGTGTACTCGTCTCCTGCGTATTTCCCCTGTTCGTAACTCGCTTTATCACTTATACCAATGCTATAGGATGTGCTCCAAAACAAAACGTAAAAAATTACCCTTAAAGTGCACCAAAGCGAAAGAGAAAGATGCTTTGCTGCACTGGGCAAAGCTGCAAGAGCGAACCCAATCCCCGTGTGTTGCACTGGTGCACCTGATCTTGTCCTCAGCACCCACGAGCGCCGCAGGAAAGTGGTTGTCGCCTACAGTATTTGATCAGGGATAAACCAACTCGTTGGCCTTGGCACTCGGTTGGCAGGAGAATGGGAGAAAAAGCACAAAAAGTAAAGCTTTTTCATTGGATGAGCTAGCTTGGGAGGACATAAAAAACTGGAACTGGAACGCATTCCACTTCCGTTGTATTCCCAGCACTAGGGAAAAAAGAATCGGCCCTTCGCCGACAAACGGGCCAAAGGTGGTCGCGAAAACAGGTGCCAGAGCTGGTGTCTTTAGCTGCAACTTTGTTTATCTTTACCTTTCTCCACACAAAAGATAGAAGCCTCTTATGGATGTTGCAAATGGACGGGGAGAGAGAGAGAGAGAGAGAGAGAGAGAGAGAGAGAGAGAGAGAGAGAGAGAGAGATAGAGAGAGTACAACTACCCAAGCTGTGCAACGTCTCGTTTTTCTTACTCTTTGAAATAATTCCTACAACTTATTTCGCTGCTAGTTGCGCTTCTGGTTGCATCAGGAAAGTTCCTAGAATTGCATATAATTTTACAAGATGCAGTAAAAGAAAAACCCTGCAATAAGAGGAAAAACCTGCAGCGTAACGATGACCACCGTAAGCAATGTGCACAGAAACCGGATACAGAAGTCAAGCGAACGGTGGTGCCATCGAGCAGAAGGTAAAAATATTAATACTTTTATGTGGGCGCAATGGGAGCTGCCCTCGAGCTGGGACTTTTATGCGAACAATTTCTCTTGTAGCTAAGCGGCTGGTTTCGTTCCCAACCCGTCTTTAAGTGCTATAAGTAATGAAAATGCTACCCGCAATATTCGGTAACAAGGTTGCATTACAAAATGAAGTCGCTCTTGAAAAGCAGAAAGCATAACTAATGGTTTTACTTTCGACATCCTAATTGCATACCTTAAGGCGTCGCTGTGGTAAACGTAGTTGGATTGAAACAAAAGCGCCTCAAGGTATGCAAACTGTGTTACAAATATGCAATATTAATTTCGAAACTGTCGGCATAATCGTGAACAAGTTGTGGTTCCATCGGAACCAGTCCCATCAACTGGCTGTAGGTCCCGAATACTATCTGAAATATTACGGGAGCAACCTGTTATCAACCTATTAGCAATAAATATGGCACCCTGCTTAATGCTCGAAGCACAAGCCACTGGCAATCTCTATCGTACCATCGAACTTCGATCATTTTCATTTGAAACTGGTTCTGACAGATCGGTTTCCGTATCGTTGGTTTGCCGTTTCTCCTTACAGTTCTCGTTCCATGAGCTCGCAACACTCGTCCCTCGGCGGGACAGATGTTCGGCAGCACTTAAACAACCCACTTAACCCACAGTGGACGTCCCAAAATTTACTTCACAGTCTCTTAACATCTATCTCTCATAGCACACTTACACAGTCACGCTCAGTATACCCACACACACACACACACACACACACACACACACACACACACACACACACAGAAACGTAAAGAGGAAGCGTCGCATAGGGCGAACCCCAGGGAAAAGCCAGGGAAGCTTCATAAACCGTACAAAGTTGCCAGCCAATTTTCAACGGGGTGGGTTTACCATCCTTTCTTTCATCATGAGCATGAGCTTCGAACCCCTCTGTGTGTGTGTGTGTGTGCAGGGGTAGGTGGGTGTGTATCCATAAAATGAGCTTTGCTCTGCACAAAATCCCATTTGCGCACAATTGCTCCCGAAAGTCGACAGAACTCGCAAACCCAATGGAACCAACGGGTCCACTATTTCGAAAGATATTGCAAAGCCCGGAACACTCAGTTGTCGCAGAAACCGGGAAATATCGGAATGGAGCCGAACAAGCCGAAACCACCACCTTCCCGGTTTGCCGACCGAAAAAAAAGTTGTTGAGTAAGCGTAGCCTTCCTACCCTAGTGTAGGGAGATCGGGGTGTACCGTGGGATGCGCCGAGCACAAAGGAGCAACGAAAGAGGGGAGAGAACCAAAAAAACCAGCGGCAAGAAAAATCCAATTCAAATTTTCCAAAGCCTGGGCCCACCGTTCCGGAACATGAATACTGAAATAGCGCGCGCCCGCACACGCCCCACACGGGAACGCTACCCAACAACCCCCTCCATTGGATTCCCCCAAAGTTTCCTTTCCCCTCCTCGCACCGCTTTTCGGCCATTCGACAAGACTTTTCTCGCTCGCGGCGGGCGAAACAAACGAACGACTTAACACTCAATCGAGAGCAGCACTTTGCGATGGAGTGGAAATGTGTTTAATTAAATCTCCAACTTCTTTCCAGTTGATTTGATATTCAAATTTCGAAAATCCATTTCGAACAACCATTTGCTTCCCCCCGCGCACCATTGTTTCCCGCTGTTTCTACCCATTACTCAAACCTGATTCTTAACGGGTTTTTTTTAAGGACCGTTCCTTCTCGTCCTTCCATTTCGTACTTCATCTTCTTTCCTTTATTTTTTTTGTCTACCCTGGCCAGGGCCTGTCTTTTCATCGCGAGACTTAAATGACAAAAAGTGCGCATTTGTGTAACAGGCACAATTCAATGGAACCAAGTCCTTCCGTGAATACACACTCAGGCACACGCAAACACTCTCGCATCTTCCTGTTGCTTGCACATGATGAACATCTTCCTTGCTCGCGTACACATTGTGCACCTCCCGTCGGTTTAGTTAGGTCGGCTGCTTTTGACTCAGCGTCGCTTTCATTCTACACCTTGTGTAGAACACACACACAAACACGCTTTCAATTTTCCACTGTCCTCAAGATTGGCATCGAAACAGGCAGACTTTCATTAGGGAGGGCAAAATTGGACTTTCTTCGTAGCGTCTGTTTTTTTTTTTTTTTTTTCTTTCCATTGCCCAACTCTCGGGCATCCGCTGGCGTCTGTCTCTGGTTGCTGTTTTGTATTGTTTGAAATTAAAGGCGTGAATGGCATTTCGTGTAGGTGAGAAGAGTCCTTTCGAATGCTCTTTCATTTATTTGCAAATTTTCCGGGAATTTCACGAGACTTGAGCATTTTAAGCCGCTTCTATCACACGCTTCCTCCTGTAGCTTTGTGCTGAAGAAGATGTTTTTTTTTATTACACGCACACAAAACTGTAGAGAAACAGGATTAGCAAATTTGGCTTAAAGTATAGCCATGGTTTAAAGCCTCCGTTAATTTAGCGAGTGACCAATAATCATCCCCTTCAAGGCGATTAAATTTGGTCGACCACAGAAATGGTGCAATTACACTTCACGGAATGATAATCAAACCAAGTCAATTACAGAAAACGATGTCATAGAAAATCAATTACATCGACGTTGTTAGACGCTCAATTGCTATGGTACTTCTTGAGGGGCTGAACAATCAATAGCCATTGTGCAATAATATGAACTAAGATGTTTTCAATCAGTCAAATGATTCCTTGATCTAATAGGTCTAATTGATCCTTAATGGCCAGTTTTATGATAATTTCACTCATAATACTAAACAGCATGAGAATCACGCAAAATAAATGAACTTTGTTGTGCAGATTGCCTAATTTACGGCGTATTTTCAACTATTGTGGATTTCTTTTATTACACACCAGAAAAGGGACAGTTTTGAGTGTGCTTGTTAATATTATTCAAATATCACTCTTAATTAAAAATTGAAACAACAACACTTTGCGACATTAATGTTACAAAACGGATAATACGCATTCCCGTGAACATTCCACGTTCCCAACACCACGATAAGCATCCTCACAGCAAGAGTCAGCTGTGGCAAAAACCGAACCGGCACTAATTACCATGCAACCGAAAGGGGGTTGTCCACTACACGTTAAATTATGTGCACATTGGATGCATTTTTCCATTAAACCGAACCGAAGGTGCACCAAACCGCCAAATGAAAACAAATTCGATGATACACTTGCTCGAAAAAGAAAAAAATAAATGCTCCTGCTACGTACAGCATAACACATCCGGAGCGGAAGCGTGTAGCTTTTAACCGCTGCCACCACCACCCCCATTTGCTGGAAGCCCAGCTCCCAGGAGGGCCACAGCCACCCCACACAGTTCAATAAGTCCATTTTTCCTGTGATTATCGAGTTTGGAGTTCGATTGGGTGTGGGAGTAGCAAAGGTCTTTTTTTTGTTGTTGTGTTGTCGGTGTTGTACCTTCATTCTGCTGCATTGTGTTTATCCACCTTGGGTACGGTTTGCCCACCAGCGGACTGGTGGAAATATGAAACAAACAAAAACAATCAACACAAATCCAAACACACACACACACCGACACGCGCACAGGAAATTTGGGATTCGGCAAAACCGGAAACGACCGAACGAGAGTCGAGAGTGAACGTGAACCATAACGAAAGCAATCAATAAGTGATTATTTTGCAGCCCGGGCACTGAATCAAAAATGCAAACAAATAAAAATAAAACAACTTCAAGCACTGCTGCAGCAGGACCAGAGCGCAACGAGCGAACGAGGCGAAGGCCGCTTGTGGGGAACGCGCTGAGCTGGAGGTGGAATTTCCACCTTCTCATTTTCCACGCTCCATGACGAGCCGTTACGAAACGATGCTCGAAACGTTCGTGCAACAATTTAAGGTTGCCTGTGGTCGCTCTCTCTCTCTTTCTTCTCTTTCATTCTCTCCCTCCCAATCACACATACAAACACTCAAAATGGTTACTTGAGTTTAACGAGCCCTACCGGTCGGTCCTGCCCTCACTGCAAGAGCCTGTACAATTGATTATCATTCCAATTGTGATTGTTTCTCTCCAGTGATTTATGCGATCCCTAGACCCTGCCGTCCGTTTGCTGCAGGTGGAAGCAACTGTAGCAGGTATGGATGGTAAAAAAAACACTTTGTGACCACTCCTGGCGGACAGGACAACAACCCCCACCCGGAGTCAAAGCTTCGGGTACAAGTATTTTAAACAATAATGTATTGCCCTGCCAGCACAAAGTAAGTGCGCTTCGGGGAGATATTTCCCAGCAAAACTATTGCCCTATCTTCGAGGAACAGTTTTCTCCCACACCAACAGGGGGAGTGCAATCAAAGTTTGATTTCATTAGAGATTCCGAACGCTCACGTCGGCGAAGGTACCACTGCGTCGTATCATTCGCCACACCGTCAATCGTAATTGAGATTCCAGCGGCGATCGATGATGACCGCGCAAAATGTAGCCTCCAGGGATTACAGTGGGAGGAGAGGGTTCCGTTTCCTGGTACGCAGGAAACGTTCAGCACTGCGCTCGGACATCGATCGCTAGTCGAAATCAATCCTAGCCCTCAGAATCATCCCTAAACACTTCTTTCGACACTTATTTACACCCCCGTCGTCCCTATGAACGCAAACAAGTGTGTGTGTGTCTAGTAAATATAGATCCTCTCACCTCCACCCTATTGTCTGCTTCGTTCCTTCCCCAGGGACGACACGCGAGTGCTTCTGTGAGGGGGTCGAACGGGCTGGTCCCGTCCAATCGGCCCGGCGCTGTGCTGTGTGCTGCTAATCGATCGATAATGACAAAATAACAGCCGACCGAACGAAGTGCACGAAGACCACCGGAACACAGGCTAAGGTCAAGGGCTGCGTACGTCGAGATTACGCCAGCGAACGTAACTGGAACACTGGAGCAAAACAACGGAACCGTCTCTCGCTGCGTGTAATACCGTCAGTATTCGTCGAGAAGGGGCGACCATCGGGCGACACTGTGACACTCGCTGTGTGCGTGTGTGTGTGTGTGTGTGGTGCAGCAAACCTTTACCGGCCTCCAAACGAGTGATAATGTGCTCCCGACGAAGCAGTCGAGCGTCCTGCGGGACATCTTCGACCCCTTGGGTCCTGGGCGTTGTTACCCTCACACTGCTGACGCTCGCCCCCAGCCGAAGCCTTTGCAGTGTAGCACCATATTCGGCCACTAGCACCATTAGTAGCGTGGCCAGTTCCAGTGTCGCATCGAGCAGCTCCACCGCCACCGTTCCGGACGCTACGACCGCACGGCCGACGGTCAGCGCACGCCAGGATGCGGGCCCGACCGAACAGCCAACCCTGCCACCCGAAGGTCAGATACCGCTGGAACGATTGCCCTCCAACACGCTGCTCAAGTACACCGCCTACAAGGACGTCTCGATACTGCACTTTCGCATACCGACCGACACCCGGACGGCCTTCTTTAGCTTTAAGGCGTACGAGGAATCCAAAGGTGCCTTCCGTAAGTGTGCACCACTCCCCCCCGTTTGCAATCTGCGTTCGATGAGCAATATCATTACTATGGCGGTCTTTCTTTTCTCTCCTTCTTTTTTTTTCTACAGAGCGCAACTGCAAACCGAATGATATTACGCTGCACCTGAAAGCGGGAAGCTATCCGGTCATCAGTCCGGAAAATATTACATTTCCCAAACACTTTCTGGACGCCGAGGAGCGGTAAGTTTCTGTTGCTTTCTTTTTCGGCTGAATTTCGAGAGGGTTTGAAAGAAGAGAGTGTGTGGTAATATGACGGACAAAGAAATTGGACGAACTTTTTTCATTAGTTCAGTTACGGCTGCACGTGTGTGTGTGTGTGCCACATGTCCCCATAGGAAACATTAAACCCTTGAGTGCCGTCTAATCCTC
This sequence comes from Anopheles melas, assembly GCA_000473525.2. Lineage (NCBI taxonomy): Eukaryota > Metazoa > Arthropoda > Insecta > Diptera > Culicidae > Anopheles > Anopheles melas. The sequence continues at coordinate 13,107 of KI919445.1, read as the reverse complement.
ATTCGTTCGTATCTGTCCAAGAAAAATGTCAATTTGAGACATTGACAGCGAGATTTGCACCATAGTAAGGCTCTATTGTACGTTTTTCCAATTCAAAACCATTTAAACCAAATTTAAACCAGGCTACGATTATAATGCCAGCCAATCGGCCGTATCGGGGTGGTCGTTCGTTGCTCATGAGTGGTCAGGGTTGTACCACTAGATTAGGTAGAACAAAACCTAGCCGGTTTTCTAATTTTTGATCATAGAGGGCTATGAAATGAGTGAAAATGAGCGTCGCGGTGAACGTTCCCGGGAACGAACGACCACCCCGATACGGCCGAATATGACGAAGAATAACAGGGCAAAATTAAGCGGCAACAATTATACAGGAAGTTTTAACAAGTTCTCATAATTTTGATCCTTTCTTGACCTCTTCTAATGGAAGATGTACTTTTTGTGACGGGAAGTGGACTCTACGGCACGCTTTTTAGACAGTCCCAATAGGAATTTCCAATATCACTGTCCCAAACGGGTGCTATAGAATCCAATTCCCATCACGTACAATTCATTTCACCTAAGATAGAGTCAAGAAAATGTCCCAAAATTATGAGAGCCTCCGAAAACTCCTGTTATGTCGTTAGCACAGACGTACGGTGTTATTTTCATGACCTGAACAACCGTCTATATGTATGTAAAGCACAAGAAAATCTAGTTCGATCTAGACATGTTCAACTTCAGTGAATGTTTCATCATCTTGCAATATTTGTATTTCTTTGATAATCTAGGCTTTTTGATTGCAAAACTGCAAAGAAGAGAAGGGCCAGTCCTGATCATTCTAATACATTGCCCATTAAATTTTATACTACCTCAAACATGCCCCTTTAAGCATTAAAACACAGCTTAAGACGCTGTTTCACGTTTACATAATTTCACGTTTCCAGGTGTGTGGAATTATTACCAATTACTCAACTCGCAAAATTGTCAATTTTTATCAAAATACTGGAACCCCAAAAAACCGCTACCAAAACCCAAAAAAAAAACGAATCCTTTTCAGTAAAGGGTTCGAATGCCGTGCGCTGCTGTAACTTACGCCATTACACACGATCGCTGATCGAAGCCTGCTGCTGCTGGTGGTATCTGTCTGTTTTTCTGGCTGGTAACAAGCAAACTGACTATCTTGTCGTACAACCGCCGGAAAGGGGGGGGGGGGG
>KI919445.1:0-11708 GCA_000473525.2 Anopheles melas | reverse complement strand
GTGTGTGTGTGTGTGTACGTCTTCCATCTTTGGCAACCGTCTTCATTTTGGGAGGGGAAAATTATACCATTATACCGGAGCCTACAGAAAAGGGGGAAAAGTTATTTGCCCAAAACTTCCAGCCCTCGCGCTCCGCCCGCTATGAACGCCCGCCGAAGGGTGAATTGGAATGCACGATAAAAGATGGTGCGTATCCTTCACCATCCGCAAGGTAGCGGTGATGGTTCGGTGGGAAAAAAGAAAAAAAAGTATAAACATAACTTTTCAGCGAAAAGTGGGACGATAAAGTTGCTCCTGTACGGGCAGCAGAGAAGGAGAGGAGGAGAGATGGAGGGCGGAGGGCTGCAGACGGAACCGAGCAGACAGCCCAGGACACGTAGCGCAGGAAATGAGTAGTCGATGAGGGTTTGAGCCGATGAGGGAACACAGCCAAATATTTATCGCCCTGATGGATCACCTCCTCTCTCTCGCCATCCCTCACTTCCGATACAGCCCACAGAGGAACTCGGAAAAGTTGGACAAACAATTCGCCGAAACGCTCACCGCTGAAGGCAAGAGCAACAATTTGCTTACTGCTGCCGGCACAGCCAGGCTGCGATTAGCTGTCTGTCCAGCATCGGGAACGTCGCCATTAGCCGTTCCATTGGCCGTTCGAATTGTTCATTATTTAGTGAGGGCTTCGAGGTGGGCGGAAATTTCCGATGCCCCAGCACCCCGAGCCATTGCCATTGGACGACGCCATTGTGCGCGCTTCACAACAAAGCAAAGTAGCGCCGGATTGACGTAAATTTATAGTCTTTTGATTTCAAAGTGGAAGTTCAAGTGTTGCCCCTTCCCTGAATGGACGAAGAAGGACCGAAGACGTCCGTTTGCCGCGTATCGTTAAATGAAGTGAGCTTGTAAGCGGAAACCGGAACCCAACTCTGCCGAAAGCTGTCTCACCTTCAAAGAACTGAACCTTGGAGAAGTAACCGTCACTTCGGCCAACCATTTCGCTCGGAATTGTGTCCGCTGCGAGCGTTTTTCATTCGTCATTCTCTCACTGCCACACACACTGTCGCACTTAATTAGTGCAGTTTTGTACGTTGCTTCATCTTTCGGTATAAAGGTTCGTTGGGGTAGGTGCAGCTGGCTGCAGAACGGGGCCAGCGTGTGCCAGCAGTTCAAAGCGCACGTGTTACATGATATCTCCGATGTGTGTGAGAAGTATGCCGTTTTCCCTTCTAGGGACGGCTTCATGGTTGGATGGAAAATTAAAAAACCACCGCTCCGGCAGGATTTGGCAAATAGAAAACCAAATCCCCGCTTTAGAAGCGGAAGAGTGACGACGGCAGCACGGGATAACGCTGGTGAGCGAAATTAAAAAAAAAACATTGAGGAAAAGCAAATTTCAACTCCCCAAACATGCTGTGCCAGTGCTTTTGATAGAGACCGAAACTCCCGCCCACGGCACAAACGAACGAACGAACGAGTTTCCCCGTGAATCGGATCATGGAAAAATGACAAATTCTATCACATTCCGATACGCCGAAATCATCGGAACACGCGACGACGCAGCGAAGACACAAAATCCTATGAATATCAAAAAACGAATCCCCCAGAAGTGGTCCCCCGGCAGGCGTACCGGCGCGTTTGATACTGGGATTTGGGACAGTGGGAAGGATGTGGCTCACATCGTCGCACACGTCGCTTTCCTTCCCATCTTTATGTGATTTGGTACGATTTGTTTGACTCCGCGCGCTTGGCAGACGATGGCAGACGGGGCGTCGAAGCTACCTTTTTCGGTGAGAGTGCTAGTACCTACCTATCTCCCTACCAACGGCAATGGGACGAGTGCCCACCGATCCCACACATGTGCAACATTCTGGCGAAAGACTTGTAGCTTTGCAATCGAAAAGCAACTCTTCTCCCCTTGCCAAAGTCCACCTAGTGCCGCCGTATGAGACGATGGAGACGCCAGTAGTTTTGCCCTGCCTCTCTTTTTTCTGGGATTTATTCTCCCGTGCGAACCCAACGAGCTCGCCCAACGCTTGGCAAAACAAAAGTGCCAAAAACAACCCGAAAAAAAAACCGAACAAAAACAAACAAAAACCTCATCATAACCCATGGAAATCGTGGCGTTCCCGTCTATCTATGCACGCTAACAGCGGTACGTATACGTGGGATGGAAGAAAACTCCAACCACCGTTCGTTACTATTTCTGCCGCTGCCAGGCCAATCCCCTCGCACGGCTAATGCTATTTTGTGCTAGATTATTATATTTTCTTTTGCCATTTTCCTTCTCCTACGTGTCGGTTTGTGTGTGTGTGGGGACGACGACAACGACTGGTGCACTGCCGGTTTGGCGTCCGGAATTCATCGCCAACGACCGCGCGCGCCCGGTACAGGTACTTGGCCTGGTGGTCGGTCGGTAGTGGAGTCGTGGACACGGGGAAGCATATTTGCATAGCGATCGGGCCAGTCCTCGGAGCACACACAACGGGCGAAAGTAGCTGTCCCCTGGCTTAACTCTGGCAGCGAGCATTGGAAAAGACGAATGGCGTTGAAATTTGATTTACAGCCCGAACGCCCCAGAACACGCCAAACTCTCTTCTACTCATACACGGGGCATACACATACACACATAGCCACATAGACAGGCCAGAGTGCCAGCGCGTTCTCATGGCAGTGGGCGAAATAGTCTCCTCCTTTGGGGGAAAGGGGATGGGTTTGTGGTTGGATGTATCGCAAGGGTCCACTGGTCCGTCATGTGAACTCAAGGCTAACCGCCCACACACATACACACACACACACACATTTACAAACTAGGGAAATAGAAACGGGAGCTTTGGCTTCTTTTTTTCTATTGGCACAAGGGCATTCGGGAAACAGACGGTGGAGAGAGTTTGTTGGAGAGCAGAAACGGGAACGCTAGTTTCTCGGCACAGTGCTCGACGAAAAGCTACTGCCAAAAAAGAAAACGCTACTCGCAGCTCGCATTTAAATTGCTTCCCAGTTGCGCGGTTTTGTGAGGGTGCCCTGTGGGGTTCAACAAAACAGTAAGGGCGAGTGTAGCCATTTTCGAACAAATTCCTTCGCCACTATAACGCTTCCATCGACTAACAAGCCAATTTACGTGCAATACTTTACAACCGTTTGCCCAAGCAAACCTTATTCCTTGCATTACAAGCCATTCAGTGTGAGCATATTAGAACGGTTCAAGTCATTCCCCTCCCAATCGGATATAATAGACGCTTGAATGTGACGACAGTGACAGAAATGGCGCTTATTGCATCTTTACTTTTGAGTAAATTTTGATATACATTCTGCTGGCCTCAAATTCAACCTACATCCAAGCTTCACACTTTTGATGTCAAATCATTTTCATTGCAGTAAACAATACAAAAAGTTTTGCTCTTCTACTTATTTGGTGCAACAAATGTATTCCGTCTAGTTCTGCCATTTGAAGATAGCCAGAGGGGGCTTCAACCCATGAGACGGCGGCATGTTGTTAGGTTGTATGACTTAAGTATGGTGCTATCAAACTATCTATATATTTTATATTATCTCAAAAAATCCTTATCAAGTACAAAAAAAAAACCCATACGCGCAGACATTGGCTGGTATCATTGAATCCGTCCGTAGCGGAAAGGTACGGCGCTCACATTGGAATCCTAGGGATGGCAACACATCTGATGTGCTCGGTCCTACAACGCCGCGGGAAATAACTATAGCATGCATCTAGTACGTTAGAAAAATGAGTGAAAATGAGTGTCGGGACGTACGCTGCCGAAACGAGCGGATTCAATTGATACGAAACCATTGGCCATTGGGTTTAATTTTGATACCGTCACCAAGCTTATCTCGTCATCAACCTAAAACATTAAGCACCATTCCAACTACTGAAGAATGCTCTCTCTCTCTCTCTCTGTACTGTTTTAAACAAAAAGGTTTAAAGTTAAAATTGGGTTTGTGTTGTAGTTAGTTTAAAATTAGTTCCGTTTTACAATTTAAATCCTTTTTTAAAAGATACACTTAGTTCCGACTTTAAGGGTCGTCGTACTCATGAAAGCCAAAAAAAGACCATCTCCTTAAATCTAAAGTTTGAATATGAAAGCCAAATTTGCTTAGAATACAAGGCTCGCTTATAAAGATTTCTGCCACTGTAGTGATAGACTTTTCTAGAGTGGGAACGGATATTTCACACACACACACAAACAAACCCAAAGCAAAAAAAAACACCCATCAAAAACATCAAAAATAACCCCTGTCGAATAATCACGAGTTTTTTTTTCCAATTTTGCAATCTCTTCCCGCTTCACCGGTTTCATCTCCACCGGCCAGGTTCGAAATCCACAGCCTACAGTTCAAGTCGGACAGCACGACGCGCCGGCTAAGCATTGAGGGACCCCATCCGGGCAACTGGTTCGCCGTGGCATTCATCAGCTGGACCGACCCGAACAACGAGCGGATAGAGCAGCAAGGTAAGTGTCGCAGTTGTGACGGAGTTGGCAAAGAGTTCCGGCAAAACTGTGTGTCCCCACCCCCCAAAACTAGGACAGGCACGAGCGAGCGGGCGCGTACAATCAGACGGGCCAACGGGTCGCATCATCCGTCAAAAAGCGACAGCACACCTTTTGGTGTGCCTTTAAAGAGGGGCGTACTTGAACATGACACACCGGACACGGGACCGGCCGGTAATAGTGTAATTAAATCACCACGCCACCCGGTGGCCAATTTCGTCCAACTAGAGAGCGAGGGAGGGAGTGTGTGAAGGAGAAAGAGAAAGGAAAAGAAACTCAATTCACACGCCCATGCAAATCATAGCCCTGGCCCGGCGATATATGCTCCAATATGCAGATTGAGAACATTGTCCACTGAACACGGGGCAGGCTCGCGCGAAACGGACCAACCTCAAATTGTCTGCTCTGTGTGCTCTGTGTGCGAGCAGGAAAAAGAAACGCCAAAAGAACGACCACAAACCGACCACCGCCGTTTGATTGACTGTCATTATTTGTAATTAGGGCGAGATATTGAGATACATTCCTAAAATAGTGTGCCGGAACGGTCCGGAACGGTCCCTCAATCATATTAACAAATGGCGTTCCATTCCCGAAGCGCATGGGTTTGCTGGGGTGCTCTCTTGCGTGCCGTTGGAAAATTGAAACCATTCAACAATGTCCAATCGGCCGGTACGGATGCGTCGAAGCGGAATTTAGCGCGTGCCCGATTCGACGTGTGTTTGACGCCGCACAATCGCGGAGTAGTGCTGCCGTGGACGTGCAACCGGTGATTATTGCATTCCAGCGAGTGTGAAAATTCAGGTTGGAGATCTTTTTTTTTATGTTTTCCAGCTCGTACCATCAGCCAGATCCTCTACGGGACAATGTCACTGCGGCAGGATGGTAGAATTAAAGCTGAACCGAAATTTTGTTTTCCCACAGTCCTCAACAGGGGGAAAGCGAGGGTAGGTTACGGGACGTGGGAGACACCCACTCGGTAATCAACCCATTCGTATGTTTTACACACCCCTAATAGGTGGGCCATTAATTTTAGGACCACGGGAAAAGCCGAATTCCACCCGCGACATTAAAATAGTATAATTGGGACATTAGCATATAGAGGACGAACAATACAGATAGAGAGAGAGAGAGAGAAGGATCTTGTTTGGGAACAAATCAGTGGTGTAGAGCAGACTTTTCAGTTCGCGGGCCGCATTCCTTTGCAAGTAAGATTGTTGGGGACCATTTTGGTGTTACCTTTAGCTTACGGGTGAACATTAAAATCTCGTTTTAATACAAAAGCACAAACTGAATAATGTCAAATATGTGCAAGTATTCCCCGATATACGCTATTAATGCGGACCGGAGGGAATAGCATATCTCGAATATTAGCGTAAGTCGATTTTCGATATTTTTCAGGCAAATTATAGCTAATTTTCATATAATGTTGCTTGAAGTGGTAGGTTTTAGCCACTAAATCGAAGGGAATTGGTCTAAATTCATCTAAAGATTTCAATTTTGTACCTGTTAAAATGGTATTCAAAATTCTACCAAAAGAGAATTCATTTTGCATTTGTGTCAAATCAGTACAATTTGCTCAAAGATCTGTCAAATTTAAAAAATCGCTTTCATCGAAATCGCTTTCTATTATTGTTATTATTATTATTATTATAAATAAAAATAGTCATATACTAAAAGAATAACATATTATCCTTTTAATCCTTGCCAAGTAATAGCATGCCCCGCACTACAACCCTCTCCAGGGTTACAACAGTCCGTAGCTTGACGACCCCCTGGAGTAGAAGAGAAAAGGATATTCTAATTTGTCTTATAATAACTACCATCCCTTTCCATACAAAGAAACATAGAGCGAATCAAGGTAAACTTGTTGTGTATCACTCATTTTGACGCGAATGAGTAAGAGATTCGATACTCATCCGTTATTGTAGAAGTGGCAACACGTCTAACGTTTACACCACCAAGACGTACAACGGCTGTGCATTACAATCAGCAATATATGTTTGGAGCAATGTGCTCCGATAATTTGCATAAAGCTTGTGAATTTATATTTAAATTTAAATTGAACTGAACGTCCTAAGAGTAACATTTTTACAAAAAAAAAAACAAGAAAACCGTATTCCAATCAATCGCCGACACAAAGGCGTATTAATTAAGTGCCACAAAACACAGAGCAACACTGACGGGGCGAAATTGAATTTTGCGATGCGAACCGGAAAACTGGCGGAAAAACGCACAGAAGTTCCACACTTGCTGGGTGTTTTCTCTTGCGCTGGGGCTCGTGATACGCGTTAAGTGCAAAATTAACTCTTAAAACCCGGCACAGAAACGGAATAATAGACACAAACACACAAAACCCTCCCACCTGGTAATGGCTAAATTATCCCCCGCCTCGTTGCCCATTTCCACCTCCCAAATTCTTCGATTCCATTTCCCCCATTTAAGATAAACGTTTTTGCACCGGTTCGAGGATTTGGAAGCGATGGTATAACGAACCGAAATGGCAACGACTCTACCACTTGCCAGCTCAAACCTCACCTGACCCAGAGTAAGTTGAGTGGTTCCCGTGGTTCGACACTCGACTTTGTGCATCACCTTCCCTCTATCTCACTCTCTCTCTCTCTCGGGCGGCAAAGTGGAACCGTGGAAAACAAACTTTTCCACTGAAGTGATAAGAAATTTTAATACTAAGGAAAAAAGGACGCTTCCCATCCGTGCGTCCCCTCGCAGCATCGCCATTTGCACGATCCGAGGTTTGTTGAAAGGTTGAAAATTGAACTGTAGCGACAATCGTGCACTATTGGCATCACTAGGGGCAGCAGCAGTCGGTAGCGGTAGTTTGCGAATGTGTTGAAAAGAAAGCGAATGAAGAGGAAAGCGAAAATCTGGCCTTTTTTCGCTCGTAGAAGTAGTTAAAGTTTTTAATGACATTTGGAACGGTGGGAAGCAGTGTTCGTTCTGGTGGATACTTAACTTAAATTCCCCCTGTCTGCGGCTCTGTCTGATGCACTGTGTTTCTGTTTTAGCTCAACGAAGAGTGGTAAATAGCATTCCAGATATTTTAAAAATATTCACTTACCCGCTTCTTCTTCTTCTTCTTCTTCTTCTTTGCCTTTCGCCTTCTTTCAACCAACCAGGTCTGGCGGCATCCTGCGAAACACTGCTCATGTCCGAGATGGCGGTCGTGAGCGCCCGGCCCCAGCTGCTGAACGTGGACGTCCGGTACGAGGGTACGCTGGCGGCCGATCAGCCGGAACCGAGATCGTTCAAGTTCTTCGTGCCGCACAACGTGTCGATCGTCACCTGGCGGCTGTCCATCGCGCAGCCCTGCTTCAACTGTACGGACGTGAGCTTCCACGTGCAGGCGAGCGCCCTGCCCACGGCGCGCAACTATCTGCAGAACGCGCTCATCTGTCCGAACCAGACGGGGGACGTTAGCATCGATTTCTATCCGCACGAGGGCGCCTGGCACTACGTGGATATGGACTTTACGCGTGAAACGTTGCCCACCGCCATCGGTGCGATCGTGGCCCCTGGCTACCGGTCGCCGAACGAGACGACCGAGCCGGAGGAAAGGAAGCAGCAACCGGCGGCACCCACCACCGCCGGTGCACCCGAGGCGCAAATGGTCGCGTACACGGTCGAGCTTATCTATCACGATACGTACGATGCAGGGGTAGGACCGGCTGCGCCTGCTGCTGCCGCTACTACAACGACACCGTCCACCGAGGATCCAACGCCTGCCGAGAGTGGCGACGCAGCGGAGGACAGTGCGGAGGGTCCCTCGGCCGACACCAAATCGCTGCCGAACCGAAGCTTCGATCGCTACCCGGTGCTGCGCCAAACGTACCGCGAGTTCTTCATGTTCGACTACGACCTGCTGCCGGACGTGAACGGGACGGTGCCGGTGACGCTAAACCTGACCGCCGGCGTACCGGCACTGATGAAGTTCGACGTGAACGATGTGTACGACATTGGCGGGACGCTTAGCTTCGCCGTTGCCATGCGGCAGGATCTCAAGGGCAGCTTGATCGACGCGCGCCACGAATCGACGAACGAGCATGCGAGCGTGGTGGCGGAGAAGCTGATCGACGTGCAGGAAGAGTTTGTGCCGGAGGTGGATCTGTTGACGACAACGACGACGACGACCACCACCACCACCACCACAACGTCCAGTACTACCACGAGCACCACGCCGTCGAGCACTGGTGAGGCGGGCAAGGGCAAGACAGCCCCAGCCGGCAAAGCAAATCAAACAGTGATCGTGTGCCTGCGCCTGGAGGAACCGGGCATACCGACCTGGCCGGACAAGTGTGTGTACGGTCGGCACATCTACCCGGCCGCCATCGTCATCAACAACACGGACGCGGACACGAACACGGGCCTGGTGCACGTGCCGTTTCCCGAGCCGGGCAGCTGGTACGTCACGCTTGGCCTGTTCTGCCACGGCACGGAGGCGACCGCCCGCTCCACCATCATCGACAGCGTGAAAGACTTCGTGCGCTCGTACCGGGCGACGCTGACGGCGATGCGCGCCCCATGCTCGTGCGCCGACCGGCTCAGCTACTATCGCAGCTGTCTCGCGGACGACGGCTGCCTGCAGGCGCTCAACGAAACGGAAACGCTCAAGATCAAGGAGTGCATCATGGACGCCAAGTGTACCGGCGGCCGGTCGGACGAGATGGCGCGCAAGTTCGAGCAGCACCACAAGTACGCAACGGAGCAGAGCGTGCAGGGTGGCGTCGCGGACAGCACTTGCAACTCGAGCGTCGTCTTCACCATCTCGTCCAGCCCGTGCGTGGCGGGGCGCTGTGGACGGTTCGGCCGCTGCTACCACTACATGTCGGGCGGGTTCGTGTTTTCCACCTGCCTCTGTCTGCGCAACTATCGCGGCTGGGACTGTACGGAAGATTCGCAGGTACCGTCGAGTGCCTCGATCCTGCTCGCCTCGCTCATGCTGACGCTGTCCAACCTGCTGTTTCTGCCGAGCATCTTTTACGCGGTCAAGCGCGGCTACCACAGCGAAGCGATCATCTACTTCTTCGCGATGTTCTTCTCCGCGTTCTATCACGCGTGCGATTCGGGCGAGGAAGAGTTTAGCTTCTGTCTGGTGAAGATCGGCGTGCTGCAGTTTTGCGACTTCTACTGCGGGCTGCTCGCGATCTGGGTGACGCTGATCGCGATGTCCAACATCCGGCACCAGCTCGTGTCGCTGCTGCACATGCTCGGCGCGATCCTGCTCGCGTTCGGCACCGAGCTGAACAAGCAGTCGCTGTGGGTGTTTCTGGCGCCCGCCCTCACCGGCATCTGTCTCATCTCGGTCAGCTGGGGGCTGCGGTGCCGCAAGACGAAGCGCTGCTTCCCGGCCCGCAGCTACCTGGCCCTCTACCTGCCGGTCGGCAGCGTGCTGGTGATGGTGGGCCTGGTCTGCTTCGCCTTTCTGCAGACCAAGCAGAACTATCACATCGTCCACTCGATCTGGCACATGGTGATGGCGCTCAGCATTCTCTGCCTGCTGCCGGACCGCAAAACGTTCCACCCGAAGTGCTAGCATACGGTGCGCATCTACCTGCTCAACTCGGGCTCACCCTCCACCTCCACGCAGTCGTCGTCCGGCTCGATGTCCACGTCCTCAACGACGTCCTCCTGCTCGACCGTGGCGGCGGTGGCCGCTAACACCACTACCAGCTCTGTCGCCACCACCGCCACCTCCACCACGGCTGTGATATCCCAGGCGTCCCCGGTGGCAGCGCCCTGCACGGTGGCCACGATCACGGACGGGCAGGGGGCGATCGTACACCGCGAACGGGCGGCACCGGGACACGAAGGGCCACTGGAAGCACTAGCGCCATAAATGGCCCGCTCACTCAACCTTCAGCACCTTTCCCCCACGGTCACACGCCCTGCACACGCCAGTAGTAGTAGTTAGAGAGTAACACCGAGCACCACCACAACCCGATCGATGTTGATGTCCTGCACCCCTCCTTCTCAGATTGTGGCCGCAGATACTAGATAGATGGATTAGCTCAATGGACAGCGTGGGGGAGGGGGGAAGGGAACGGAACGACTCTGGACTTCCTGGTCCAGAAAGCCCCTCCTTCCCGGTGTCTTCTCGATATGATGTGTGTGTGTGTGTGTGTGTGATTTGTTATCTCGTGTCTCTGTCTGCATAGGTCTATGGATGTACGTGTAGGTGTATGTGTGTATGTATGTGTGTGTGCGTATCTGTGCTTGAAAGATTAATAGGGCGTTTCCGGCGGAGGGCGCTGCGGTGGATGTATTTTAGAGCTCGTGTCGTCCACATTCCGGCATATGGTTGGCGCGATGGTTGCGGCACTTTCGTCCCATTTCCTCAATCGAATGCTGTAGAACGGAAGAGAGAAACTATTGATAGAGATCGATTACACTAGGAGAAAGAGGAGGAAATGTTCTAATACTCACACTGCTCACACACACACACAAGAAACGCCATATAGATATATATTTGAGGGTGCCAGATTTACACCGTTCGATCGACCATTGTTTGATAAATTCATACGTGCCTTGCTGTTGTAGTGGAAGCGGAACCCGAGCAAAAAGAAAGAACAAAAAAACAACAACCCTCCCCGACCAGACAGTTGCAGTTGCGACAAGTTCGAAATTCGCCCCGGAAACAGTGGACAGGGCTGCTGGCGGGATATAGTGCGAAGGGACGAGGGTTTTGTGAAGCTTTTACTCCTTCAACTTTCTCGTGTCGTGTTGTTGTTGTTGTTGTGCACAGCCCAATCTGCGCGGGTGTTTTTGTATTTCCTCTTTGCGTTTCAACCTAACGATACGATGCACAACCGTTTTTTTCACAAACCGTTTTTCACTCCCGTACACACACACACACTTTAACACACAGTCACCAAATATCCGGGTTTTTGCACCACTCACTGTTAGGGAACGAACGCGAAGAGGCAGGAACTAAACCTACAAACAAGAGAAATAAGAATTATTGTAAAAACATTGCAAAAAGCAAACGAAGAAGCGGATTAATTAATGTAACTTTACCCCGTAGTAGTGCGCCGGTAGAGAGAAGAGAAACTAGAGAAAGAGAGTAAGATTAAAATTACTATTTACCACAACAGCCATCCCCTGGCGAACGTAAGAACGTAAAAGTGAAACAAACTCTTAAACATTTTACACGTCCAAAAGCAAATGAAATAGATGTTTGATACCAAAAAAAAA
>KI919444.1:43959-69634 GCA_000473525.2 Anopheles melas | reverse complement strand
TGTGTGTGTGGCTGTGTGTGTGGCTATGGCTTTGTGCGTTTTATGCCGCAGGGAAGTCAATTTGAATTTGGCGATGGTGAAAAGAAAACGACCAGCACACGAACATACACACACACATGCATAAAATTGGACGTGTACGCTGTACGTTGAAGGCGCTAGCCTTCATGAGGTCGTGCTTTATCAGCGGCACCGTGCACGCGCGTTGATGAAGCGCGTTCCGTAAGAACTGAAGGAAGGATATGTTGCCGGATGCTGGGATTGATGTGGGATGAATAATTTACATCCTCGCCCGGCTCGGGGAGGGTGTGACTTTCGTAGCAGCAGGTGGAGATTATTCGCCGGCAGTAACACCAGCAGCGAACACTCACTGTCGCCGAACCGAGATTGGGCAGATGCATGCAAACCCTGAATCGGTAGAACTGGTGCTCCGGTGAGCTCTGCTGGTGCCAATTTATTATGCTCAACTCATTCTTCGCATGCTCTATAGCTTGCCCTTTTTTTGGTTCGCTTGCGCTTTAAACGCTTAAGATGCGTCGTGCAAGGCGATGGCACGGAATCAAAGTAAATAGGACCAAACATGTTCCAAGGCGGTGCGGCCTGGCAGCGCTTCGGCGAACCATGGCACCTTGTGATGGAAGGTAGCTGTTGCTGTTGTTGCACCAGCGTGTAGCGTTACAACAAGCGGTCGGGTGATTGCATGTAAATGGATGCTTTGCACACTTTCCTCCTCAGACGAGGTTGGCTGATGAATGCAGACATGCCGCTTCAGAAGGACCTTCGATGGTTTGATGGTGGGTCACTGTTGCTGGTGACATTCGGGAGCGATTGAAGAGAGACGTACGGCAGTAGCATTATCCTCCCATTGTGCCACTCAAACACACACACACACACACACAGACACGCACACAGCGCACTGTATTACTCGGCACCCGACATACTTTTGAATTCCTTGGCACCCTAGTCCACCATTCCAATTCCGAACGATTTGCTGTAGGCGAGCGCCGGTCTCCTCACCGAAGTTATTTTTCGGTCGGTGGTTTAAAGTTTAAAGCACTACCTCCACCCCCACCATCCCTAGCAGAACTCGGGGTTTTCTTTACGACGGTCATAACTTTACGCCCGCCAAAGAAGTGTGCTCCCGGTGGGTGGTAGGTATTAGTGATGGGATCCCGGAATCGTACCCACAGCTCCGAAACGCTTCAAACTGACTGTTCCTGCCAGAGCCGCTCGGAGCCGTCGGAGCAGCCCGGGTGGCTCCGAACGGTTGGAAGAGTGGAGTTTTGCACCTACCTTTCGGAGTCGTTTGGATTTGGAGTCATTCGGAAGCGATCCCGAGTTTTTGTTGTACTTACGCACCACTAGTAGGTCTGTCCGCTTCTTAGCTTATGCAAACTTTTACCAATGGATGAACCAAAACACGATGCGAAACGAGCTGCCAAAACTGCTTTTCGGGGTCGTTTTGCTGACGCCGGCAAACCGGCGTTGCCAAAAAATGTGCTTCCATGTCTCTCTCTCTCTCTCTCTCTCTCTCTCTCTCTCTCTCTCTCTCTCTCTTACATTTGCACACCATACCACCCACGGCAAGCCGGGCAAAGGTTCAGCTTCAAATGTCTTATTTTTATTATTGCAGTTGCCCGATTCGCTCATTGCGCTTCGGGGTCTTATCCGGCTTTATGTTGGGTTTTACCCCTTTTTGTTTTTTCTCCCCTGGTTGCTTCCATCCGGCATCATCGAGAGGTAGCTTTCTTTCGGAAGTTTTTTTACCGCTTGCCGGACAGTAAGTGTAAAAGTTAGTACATCTTATCAGTACATAACGAACGTTCGGCATTATCGAGCGCAACCCGGGCCTGGCGGGTGGACAGGAAAAATAGGGCGGCAATGAACAATTCATTACAGCCGGCAACAAAAGTTGGACTTGCGCGTACTTGGGACTCCAAGTTCGGCCAAGCTATTTGTCGTTGGAGATATTGTGGCATTTGATGTGGATAAGGTTTATAGACTGAGGGCCGATGGGATGCATATTCCAGCGGGTCGTCTCAAGGACATGGACGTCCAGTAACACGGAAATTTAAAAATCCTTCAGAGTGGAACTCAGATCTTGTAAACTTCATGCTCAACGGGGGCACAGTGGTTTATCAGTAAGGTTTAAAATCCCGGCACTTTGTTCAATTACAAAGACATGGTACGACCATTTTGTTCACCAGAAACACCTAAATGCTTGGGAATTGCACTGAGCTTCCTCAAACAATTGGATATTACGAAGTTTGGCACATGTTAAATAACATATAAAACACTCCGAGTTATAAATGAACCAAATAAACGCTATATTCCTTATACAAGCTCTCGTAAGGACAGGGCATTGAAAATTTAATGTTTAGAACCTTGAATATTCTTGAGATATGGTGGAAAAAATTGAATTTTGTTGAAAAAATAAACAAAAAAAAAGTAAATGATAAATACCTCTGTGGTACCCATATGGGGGTTTGTGGTAACCAATACAGGGTTTTCCAAGGTACTTTCGAATGTAAACATTGTTATTCAGCGTGTGCAACATGTTAATCCGCATCAATCTGATATTTCATTTCTATCATAATATTTTTTAATTTCTTCAGCATGATTTTCAACACGACTCCAGATTGAGTTTGACAGTTCTTTTTTATGTGTTGAAAATCATGTGCTGAAACTGAAATTTAATTTTGAAGCACATACACCATTTGACAGCTGTTAAAAAAACATATTGGATGCGGTGCACACTGTGCACATTCGAAGGTGACTTGAAAAACCCTGTAAGTTACAGATAGTTTTTAGTGGCCCAGAGAGGCGTTGATTAGCAACGGCTGTTGTAGCATAGATGAAGAAGAGCAATAAGGTCTTAAGACTCCGAATTTTGTGAAAATCGTCCCTTGAATAGGCAATTAATCATCAGGACCTACATAATTTTTGAGGTTTTCGCCGATAAATTTAATATAAGTAACATCAAAAGTTAATTTAATATAAGTAACGTAGGGGAGCCCAGCGAGTTCTATAGTTGAATCAGGTGAAGCGAGACCTATCGGAGATCGGGTGCCTATGGACAAGAGAGTGCAGCCAGGGATCGATCGTCCTGGAGATTGATTGTTGACCGGGCCATTCTTATCTTTTAACTTTTTAATCTTTCTTTTTTAATCTAGAGTCTAAAAAAACATCTAAAGTTGGTACAAGGATATGGCTAGAAATTTCTCTAGTTGTCAGAAACTCCAAAGAAGTTAATAATAGATCTGAGATCTTGTATAGTTCTAAGCAGTCAAAAAGTGGCTTTTGATGAACAATATTATTATTATGATTTATTTACTCGCCCTCAACAGTCGCCATCACAAACAATCACAAACTCTTTGAGAATTGGATGTATACAATTTAGTTACCCAGTTATAATTAAATATTCGAAAACGAGCGATGTGTTGTCTTCTTAACACAATTGTTAAAGGTCGTCTCAAGGATAGGAGATCGGTTTGAAATTCAGATCTAGGCACCCACCTTGTACTATCAGCGCAGTGTGCTTGGGCACCCGGCAGTCTTCCGGGTAGCCTTAACACAATCTTTACTCTCAGGGAGTTTTGTTCTCTCCCCATTCCTCTCCTCTCCTGCTCCATATTTATCTAGCACACGACGTACCTTGACGTCATTAATCGTGCCAGCGAGTGTGTGACGCGCCGTTCCATGGGACGGGAAAACCCCTCGGCAGGTTTCAGATTCCTGCCACGCACGCAAACATCCCGCACCAAAGCAGTTAACAGTTTAGAAGTAGTGCAGAAGCGCCAGGCATCACCGCCTTAACCTCAACTCCTGGTCTCTGTCTGGTCTTTTTGTTCTCTCCCTGCCAGAGTCAGCACAATCACGGCTACCCCGGAAACTACATGCACATAACTCATCGCACGCTCGGGCCGCACGTTTTCCGAGTGGGGTTGCCCGGTAGTGGGATTACTATGCTGCAAAATCCACTGGCACTGTATTCTCAATCCACCTTCCCCTTTCCTCCTTCGCTTTTGTGGTCGAAACTCCTCCAGGGACAGCAAAAACTTCCCACTTACGCGTGCCGGCTGCCGGTTCAGCAGGATGACACGCAAAACGAAACGCTAAAGGCCAAGCCCCAACAAAAGCCCTGCTGTGGGATGGGTCACTGGGCGGGAGCGGCAGTAACAGAGGGGCGAACGGAGCGAAACCCGGGGAAGACCGAGCGGGAAGTGAAAATAACGTAACAACAAATTGAGTTATGCTTCCATTTCATTAAACTTTTACTCAAAACTTTATCTGTATTCTGCATCTTTAAATTATGTTTAGCAGCCCGTCGCACGGCCTCAGCTGGCATGGCGCAGTCCCTTTACTGAAGGCTGGGCATTGGAGCAGCGCCTAAGCGGAAGGGTTGAACGTGTAGCGTCGAGTAATGAAAACGGGCAGCAGCTCGGGCAAATCCTTGGGCCAAAGACGCACGCGGCACGCAAAGGCGATGGCAAACGGGGATTCCGGCATTTCTTGAAGAATGTTTCTGACTTCCTGCGGGTGCCACAAGAAATTTCCTCACCTTCGTCGTGCCGAAGCAGCGCGCAGGAAGGGCCCGGACGCGGGCTGCGGACGTTTGATGTTGAACAGTCTTTGACACGGTTTACCTTTGCATATTATTTTATTTTCCGATGAAAAAGGGCTCTCAAATAGCGTCACGTCCCATCCTCCCTAATCAGTGGAGAAGTCGCCCAGGGCACACACACACACACACACACATACACACAGCAACCGGAAATGGGAAGGCACCCGGCCGTCCTCGGTCCCTGTGCCGTACGTCTGTAGATGTGTCACGTTTCTGCTAGAGGGGCGCGCACGCCAAAGGTGTTGGGTTGTAAAGATGCCGAGAAATTTACCTTTTACGTCCTCTTTCACCACTGTACCAAACTCTCTCGCCTGCTCCACGCGCCCTGTTGCATTTTTGTATCATACCCGGGCACAGCAGGGCAGGATAGGCGGCGTACCGCTTTCGTAGAAAGTTTTAACGTTCGTTGTGCTGCGTGTTCTTACGCGCTTGGGGTGGGTTTTTCGTTTTGCATGCTTGCTACTTCTTGCACTATGTTTTTCTTTTACTTAGCCACGCACGGTTACTGAGCTGAGCTGTCACAGGGCGAGGTGTTAACGGAGAGCTTTCGCAAGACACCGAGTCCGTTTTACGAAGCCGCCTCGGTACACGCCTCTGGTGTGAGAAGGAAAAAGAAAAAAAAAATGAAAACCGTATAGTGCATCCTATTGAAGTAAACAAAATATTCTGTTTGCAGTCTTGTGTGACGACGACGGTGGGTGGTATATATCTCTATTATTACGCTTTTTCTTCTTTTCTCGAAAGCATGGTGAATTGGGATCAATGCAGAGACAGTGATGATGCAATTTGCTCTATTAACTGACAAGTCACAGAACCTGATAACATAATAATAGTTTAGAGACAGGTGGGGAGAAGAAACTTCTTAATCGTTAATTTCATTTTTAATTTAATTTTATTTTCGATGATCACTTCTCTAAAAGCTTAATTCTAAATGAGAGTTTGGCTCCAAGCGTGCTGCAAGGATGTACCACCTTCCGTATACACCACTAGAACAGGCCTCGCCAGCGGAAGTTAAAACGACAATAACAATTACCGCAACGCGCTAATACTTTAGAACAAAATTGTCGTGTCCATTGATTTACGCTAATTGTAGGACTGACGTCGTGTCGCTTACCGTTGTTTTGTCGTTTGCCGAACACTATCGTACACGAAATATATTGTACCGAGGCGGTTGTTTCAGCGGGAGATAAAAGTTTGAAGCGGAAAAGACTCCGTGACAATCTGTGCCGCACAAACCGGGGACTCAAAAACACACCTAAGCTCGTTTTGGTATAAAACATGATTCGCAGATATCGGGTGGACATGCAATCTCGTGGTTGTAGTTTCCCGCTTCTCGCACAATCCCGTGCAATCTCGCCGCCCTACCAATCCGGTATGACGCTAATTCTCCCGCAGCATTAGCAGACCATTTATCACATCGAAGAGGGGGTGGTGGGTGTGTGGGGGAAGGGAAGCACCCAGGGCTCAGGAATGATCAGGAACATGGTCGCCTCCATTCGTGGGGTCTATTGGGATGGTGGAAAAATCGCGCGGATTAGATCGGCAGCAGTCATTTCCGGCAAATGGGTCCCGGTTCACACGAAGCAAAACGTTGCACCCGTCACGTGCACAGCGTGGGTATGTGTGTGTGTCTGCGCTCAGTCGTGCTATTTTCAAAACGAGTGTCGCCTCTCTCTTTAGAGGTGAGAGTCGTGGCAATTAACGACGCAATAAAATAGGCGATTTATTGCGGCTGCCGATAAGGATGTCCGGTCTTTTTCCCCTGAATGCTGGTGAAGGATGGCGGGATGAGATTCTGCGTGTGTTGGTGTGTGCTGAGGACAGGTAACAAAATAGGGTTAAAAATCAGTCAGCATGCAAACATGTATGTATTGCTGTGCCAGCGTTCGTGCAGGTCTTACAACTGATTTATGATTAATAAGGTGGACAACGGTGTACGGATAGGCCGGTGGGTTAAACTATGCTCCAGAAGTTATATTTGGTTGCGTTACTCTGTGTTCGAGGAAGAAGAAAACAAACAGAAAAAGCATAGCAAGGACGATGTTATTACACCGATATATTTATTAGTCACTCGAACGTCTGGCCAGCTCGTCTGTTGCAGACAAACAGAACCAACAAATAACGTGCCCGTCCGATAGCTCAAGATGCAATAATGTTTTAAACAGCGCAACTTTCACGATGTAATGGTAGGAGCTAGTGTTTTTTTGTGCTGGTGCTGACATCACCCGTGACTCAATACAGCTCACACACACAAACACATACACACGCTCGCACACACAAACTGTATGGGAATTAAATGCAGAGAATCGGGCGGCAGCGGGCTTCCAGCTTGTGTCGAAGGTCCTTCTTCACGGTTGACCTGGCAGTCCCGGGGTAGCCATGGAGGCCCGGTGGCCGTATTTTCTGCGCTGCTCATCGACCGTGAAGCGAAGCATAAGAATCCACTTTTCTCCGTGTATGCCGCTGTCTGCCTCTCCGATGTGGGTAGGTGCTCAATCAAGGTAGTGGTGCAGCGGCCAAACGTTGCTGCAAATGTGCAAACGAGACGCACACACACACACCCCGCTGCTGGTGAACCTCGAGCGAGCATTTGCGTTTGCACACGGTTAGCCAAGAGGCCAGGCCAATAATTAATGGGCTACTTCCGATATGAGAGATGCGAATGAGAAAAGAGGAAAAGAAGAAGTGCAAGATGAAGAAAAAAACGTAAATATATATATATATATATAAGTCACTGCCATTGTGGCGAATGTTACATTCGTCTGTGCGAATGAGAAAAAAAAACAGGATGAGTCTAGCAGATTAATCCTGATTTATGTGTCCTCGAACTGCATTATGGTTTTGGAGTGTGCGGTAGAAGTTGTAGTTGGCAGTGGTTGGCCGTGGTTCTTTTTGCAGTTATGGTTTTATTTTATTCTGACAAGTTGTTGATATGGTTTGCCCAGAGAAGCAAACCCATGTGGGATTAAAGCGTCAAGCATAGCATAGGCTGCGCTCTACGATCGATTGAACAAAAAACAACCATCCACGATTTTGCTACAGTGAGTGAGCGAGTTGAATCATTCGAGTTGAGTTATGGAGTCAACTTTACAAGAAGAGTTGTTGTGACTTTCTGACTGTTTTTTGGTGATTCAAATTAGTTTGCTCTTAGTTCTGATTATTGGATCGCGTATCCAGCTGGTGACGCCAACTGTATTAGATATCAGTAAATTTGTGGAGAGTAATTTCGGCTCTGCGTATAAAACCTACACTACTATAAGGACTAATAATAATATGTATGATAGGTAGGCGTACACAGACTATACCTTTTTTCGCAAATCTTCCACCTTCCACCAGAAGCAAGGGTAAAAAACGCCTATGTTATTCCCTTCACACACCACAAATCTTCATTGAATACAATTATTTTAATTTTGAAAAATAATTCGTAAAATACGGGTTCTTGTTGTAAGAAATCCACAATGCATCATCGTTACAACATTTTAGCTCTGGGAGCAATTCAAAAACCAAGTTAAAACACAAAAATCACGGTATTTCTTTTGGCTTCGAGGTCTCCATGGGCCTCGAAAAAAGGACCCCGCTCACAAGTAAATTGTCTTCTCATTCCTTCTCTAGTTTAGAATTGCTCTTACAATTTCTCGCTCAACTCTTCGGAAAGGCCTACATTCGTGTGACCACTTAGGACCTTCACTCGTGTTAATCTGCCAATGAGAAGAGCTCGTTGCGTATAAACTTCTCCTTTTCAAAGTTTGTTTTCCTTTTGGTCCTGAACTCACCACGGTTTTAACTGATCCGATCAAATCTCAAAATGTATAGCGATAAGTCGACATCATGAACTGCAGTGACACAGCCGGTCGGTGTAAAAACCGTTTGTTTACCACACATATTTTTTCTATATTTTTTAGAATATGCCGTGTGAAATCGTGGCTATTACTAATTACTATTATCTACAATAACAATTAAGGAAAATTCGCGAAATAATAAAGAATAATTAGTTAGTTATTTACTTATCCGGCGCTACAACCGCTTTGCGGTCTTGACCTACCTCATGAGTGTCCAAAGCCGATCACGGTCTTGCGCCTTCGTTTGCCAATTTGTTATCCCAGCCATAATGGTGGACGCCTATACGCCATCTTACCACCTCTCAGGCATATCACGCCAACTCGGTCTTTGTGGTCAGTCTAAAAAGGCTTTAAAGGTCCATATCTCAGAGGCGTATGTGAGTATCGGTACTATATAGGTGCTATATAGTTCCAGCTTCGTCCGTCGCGATATGTTCTTTAAGGTGAACTGATTTTCAGGCTGTAGATTGACCGGTTGGCAGCCAAAATTCTTGCGCGCAACTCAGCTATCATGCCATTGTCGTTGCTGACCTTTGACCCGAGATAGGCGAATTCTGAGACGTCTTCGAAAGTGCGTTTACCTCTCTGTACATCATGCCTACGCAGGTTTAGATTAGTTATTGGTAGAGTTGCTGATGTTGATCTGGGTTGACTTATAGAAGATGTTTCCTGAAGTCTCCACCCTCGAGTCACGGATGGTTCTGTTTAACGCCTATCTAAATAGTAGAGAGGTAAGCCCGTCCCCCTGCCGCAGACCTTTGGTGGTAGCAAAAGGTCCCGAGAGTTTTCCTTGCACCTTCCCCTGGCAAGTGACGTTGGTCATAGTCATTCTAACTAGCCTTATCAGTTGGGCCGGGATACCAAAAGAGCTCATAGCGTCGTACAGTTTTACCCCGACTATGCAATCATATTTGAAGTCAATGAAGAGATGGTACGTGTCGTGTCTATATTCTGCCATCTTCTCCAAGATCTGCCATATGGTGAAGATCTGATCAGTGGTTGATTTTCCGCATCGGAATCATCTTTGATAGTTTAAACTATTTCTTTGCCGTCGCAAGACGATCCTGAAGGATCTGGGAGAATATTTTATAGGAGGTATTCATCACCGCAATACCCCTGAAGCTGTTGCAGACCAACATGTCTCCCTTCTTGTATATGAGGTAGATGATGCCGAGTTTCCAATCATAAGGCATCGATTCACTATTCCACATCTCTGTAACAATTTGATGATGATGATGATATTTGAAAACTATTAATTATTGTTTGTAATTCTTTTCTTTCATGAGCCATGGTTCGAATGAATCATTATTGCAGATTCATATGAATAAATTTTCTCGAACAATCCATGATATACATTACTGTTTCTACTCCCCATCAAACATCTTTTTTGATTCATCTGGTATTATTCTTATCTTACATCAAGACAATTGACATGTGCTCTACTTTAAAATTGTAAACTGTAAAAAATAGAATCAGAAGTGTTTTTTTGCGAATGTAAGTACCAATGATGAAAGCCGCTAGCCTAGACTACTAGACTACTAGGCAATGTCCACCCGGCTTGATCCTTGCATCGTTGTTTGTTTGTTTTTTTCTCCCTCCCGTTTCCAGCTACCTTCAAATAGAGCGTTGCCTTACCTGCCTGCCGTCGACCCCGGGAACAAACGAGGTACGAAAGTGAATCTCTGGGTGGCTGACTTTTTGACTTCACTTTCACCCTGTGAAGCTCCCAAGGGGGTGGGACAAGCGTGATGAGTGACCGGTTGCGTGTGCTTGCCATAACCCGAGCTAACCGCAATAAACATAAATAATCACATAAATGACGGTGACATCAACAGCAGCAGCAACAGCAGTAATGGTGGTAGAATTGTACGATGGAAAATATGTGCTGCGATGGGTTTACGGTGTTCCCTGTTGGATGGTAGTCTGTTGTGTTGCTGCTGCTGCTGCTGCTGCTGGGGGGTACATGAATTATTGAACGAATTGGCTTTCGGTACGGTTTTGCATCGTTTGGGTTTTGTTTTCCCAAACGCGAACCGAGGGAGCCCGTACGCTTGGCGCGTGATCCATTCAGGTCATTCGTACCATTTGATCGACAGGAGTCGAGTTAGAATGAAAGCCCGTGTACGCGTCTATCGTGACCAGTAACGGTACGGTGCACACCGGGCTTTACGGAGTGCGCACTGCACAACGACGTCCCTCGGATGGTGCCGCAATTATATCGCGAAAACTGGTGGTCTTACTGCAAGGGCACGGTGCCGTTAGTTCCATCCAGCGCACTGTTCGATTGCTGTTTCGTGCGGGAATGTGGGATGCAGTAACTATCCAATCAACTAAACTACCACACTAACATTCAGTATCCGTATCGATTACACCGTTAAAGCATAAAACACACTAAGCCATACAAACATACACACTAACAAACGTACTTTCCGTAGAAGGGTTTGCAACAAAATCTTGTTGTCCTGTAATTCGTTTCGGTCTGGACCACGGGCAGATGTTTACAGAAATTCGTATTCCAGCGCTCAACTCCCGTTCTGAACAAAGGAGGGGGAAAAAATTTACTATGTCACGCTTTTCTTTGCTGTTGCCTGTTTGGAAAAGATTCGGCCAAAATCACATCCGCATATTTTTGGAGCAGTCGGCGCGGAGCAAGCGAGTGGCGGAAGAAAGGCCCGGCTTTGACAACGTTGCCAACGTTGCGGAACTGTCACGTCAGCGGGTTTTCTTCGCCGTCACGGTTTGGCGTCGGTCTTTCGGTGCCTTCGTTCATCATGCCAGTGCGCAGCGCTCGGTGGTGCTTGGCTCGTCCACGGCCTGCTGGAAGTTTTATTCGCAAAACCCACCCAAACCACCCAGTGCCCTCTAACATTTCTCCGAACACACACACACAAACTGGAAGCTGAATTCTTTATGAAAGTGGTCGGGTCGAGAAAAGAGTTGATGACGATGTATTCCGCACTGGACCGGAGCGGTAGCCCCTCCCCCCCTCCCCCCACCGGACAGGGGGCCTGAGGCTTTCTGGCCGAAGGGGCGTTAAGTGAGCAGAGTGATCAGGATCGCCCCCGGCTGCCCTCAGAATGATTATTTGTCATTGCTTTGCCCGAGGAAATCATTGGATTTGATTGATTTTAGCATAAATTATTACATTGCAGTGTTTCGTTTCGTTTCGGGCTTTTGCCTGCCGCCTGAACAGCGCACCAGCAAACTGGCCGCAGTGTGACCGTAATTTTGGCGGACAGCTACTGGTACTGCAGCATCAAAAACATAAACAAGGGCGAATGGAAGAAATGCGTTCCCAGCTTCCAGCTAAATTCTTCATCGTCACGCAACGTCACATCAATCGGCATCTTTCTGCAAAAAGTTGTAGCATCCGAAAAAAAAAACAGAAAAAACTGAACTAGAGCGCAAACGGAGTGCTAGAATGTTTGCTCCATTCCACCCCACAATCAGGGATACAAGGAAGGCTCTTATGTGTGTGTGTGTGTGTGTGTGTGTGAGGAAGGTGTCACTTAAGATTTCGGGCTAGTAGATAATTTAGTGCCATCACATAAAGATACGTCAGCTCGGAAGCAGAATGCGGGTGCTTTCTCGGTCGATTCTCTGTGCTAACCGTTTCGCAGGCTGCTCGGAGGCTCATTAATGTCGTTTGATTGGTGCTACTGTTGTGTGTGTGTGTGTGTATGTGTGTGTGTGCAACATTACCGTGCATTGCCGGATATATGCACCGTATGGCTACTGGCCTGTACGGCTGCATACTTACCGACTGGTTCCATGGATGCTGAATGCTCACCTTTTGCATTCGACCCAAGAAACATTCGTGACGGGTTAAGGTGTCAAATGGTTTTCGGTGTTGCAGTTTTTTTTTATCAAGTGGGACAAGCCATAATGCAAGAGTGGGAACTATTATTAAAATTGAAAACTACTCAAACGAAGTTTAAGACACTTCAACAGTAGCTAAATTGAAAAGAAATGTCAAGGCTTTTACATCATCTCTCTGGCAGAGGGTCTTTAACATCTTTATTTAAGACTTTATAGTCTACGTACGTAAACGTACAGCATTGCATACGAACCGTTGAAGAAAGCTTCAGCGCTAGTGCTATGGCTAAGCTGACAAAATGTTGCTTGGGTCGAGCGATAGCGCAAAGGGGCTGAGCAAGCGGAAAGCCGCAATCTGTTCCGCAAACAGCACAAACAGCACCACAGTCACGCAAGGCTATACGCCGGGCACGGGACGAATTGACGTAGGAAGGTGGGGGGGGGGAGGGGTACACGTACCATCGAAACGTGTAGCTATCGGGTAACATGCACCAGGGCAGCACAACCAAGAGAGAAAGAGATAGAGATGCCGGCTAGTCGTTACGCGTGCCGAAGGGCACGGCTGCTTCATAGATGCTCCTGTCGTATGCAAACAGCACGGCAATACATCACACAATTGGTTGGTGTTTATCCGTTAGGCGCAGAGGGTTGCACAGCCCTGTTTAGCACGGGCCTCAACCTAAGCTTCATGTTCGTGTCTTAGCCACCGTTTCCGAAAACTGCGCCTCGCTTGATACAAACACAATCGAGATTGTTCGGCGGAAAAAATAGTGAAGGCAGCAGAAGATATCCTTTAAAATGTCGATAGTTTCTACTGCTTCCCATCGGGTGCGGTGACAGATCCGGGTTCGGGACGGTCATCAAGTCCTGCCAGCATGTTTTGCAGTGTGTGTGTGTGTGTGGGTATGTTTTTTATGGCTACTTTTGCTTTCTGTCATTCTCTTGCATTTCCCTACAGCACAGAGGCCTCCCCAGTGAATGGAACGATTTGTCGAAGCTACATTAAAAGTATGTTTTCTTATTTAACCTTTGATCGAACGAGCTCAGGCCAGCTGCCGGGCAGGTCTCGGGTGTGACAAACTGCCACATTTGCCACGGTACACGGTGGTATAGTGTGTTGCAGGACTGGGCTTTTTTTAAAACTTTTAATGGCCCCAAACATGAACTTGGGGATGCTTTTAACTCGTACCTTTATGGGTGGATGGAAGTTCGTTTGCCGTGAAGAATCGCTTAGAGTGTGTGATTTGCACCAGGCAAGCTTTTATCGTTTGAACTACACTTTTGCACACACACACACACGTGACGCAATAAAAAAGCAAAACGACCGATCGCTGTATTAGACAGGATATTTAGCGAGTTTAAGGCGAGTGGCTGAAACGCCATCAACGAGCTCAACGAGACAGTTTCGGTGTAAAGTATTGCACGCTTTACACTTTTAAGCATCTCGCCAAGCGTACGTTGGAAATGGTAAGCGTAAGAGAGAGAGAGAGATATATATATATAGAGATCGGAGTAAGGAGAGAGCGAGACAGATAGTGAATAAGTGGAAGTATTAATAAAATGTAGAAGAAAAAAAAATATATGAAAGCATAGCACCACTCGAAGCGGGGCTTCCTTTCCGGAAGAAACCACGATGTGGCCGTGAAAGTGAACTGGAAATAAACTTTTTTTAACGTTAGCCCCGACCGGGTTTTGAATTTTAATGTGCTTGTAACAATAAAAATTACATAAACCCGGTGCCAACAAGAAAAAATAAAAAAAAACCCATCAACCAAGAGGCGGAGTGCAAAAGCCGGATAAATACGTCAGTTGTTTTACTTATTCGTTTGCAGGAATTTCTCTCTGTATCTCTCTCTCTATCTCTCTCTCTCACTCTCTTTGCCACACTTTGTTTTATCCCTAAAACAGTGAGGTAAATTTTATTGTTTTACCACCGCGTTGACGCATTGCTTCTTTGCTAGGCTGCGGTTGAAAGTGCCGGTGTTTTTTGTTGTGTTAAAACAGCTTAAACATAAAAACCGAAGTTGGTTACACAAATGTGCGTTTGGTAAGGTTTGTGTGTATGTGTATGTACAGTTTCTATAAGGCACTGTAGACCTTTTGTCAAACGACCTACCGTCAGCGAATAAACAGAATATGTTTCAATTAAAATAAGACGCTTGCCTCCGAGCCCAATAACTGTCAATACTCTTCTCTCTCTCTCTCTCTCTCTCTCTCTCTCTCTCTATCTCTCTCTCTCTCTCTCCCCCTCGATCTCTCTCTCCATCTCTCTCTTTCTTCCTCTTTTATTCATGAGAGCATTTTATGGCTTGAAGCACCTTTAAAACTCTCTGGGTGGTGTACTGGACGGGAGGAGTAGTATGGCATTCTTCCAACATTTTCGTCCTCAAATCTACCTGCCCTGCTGTTGCTGCTGGAATGCCGGAATGCTGTTGCGCTGGATGTAGATGTCTTTACTTGCTCCAGTGGCTGCTTTGTGCATGCCTGTGTGTATGTGCGTCATTCGGATCGTCGGCAATTATCCAAATGGCTTGTACTGCGCTAAACAGATCCGGTGCGACACGCCTCGGTCTTGGGCGGGCGGACGTAGTCATTAAACCGGCTGGCTGGTAGGGTTTGGTTGCGAGAAAATATGATAATTTTCCCTCCCGCGTGTACAGTGCTCCCGAGCATTGGTGGTTATATGAGCCCTCCCGTCCCGTTCCCTCTCTCATCAACTGGGTCTCACACACACCTAACCACCGCGCACACCATAGAATGATCCGTATTTTTTCTGGTTCGTGCCATGTTTTGCTTGTCCCATTGGATCTGACTTGGCGAGCACAGTTTATTATGAATAGCTAATAGAGTGTCCAACGGAAGGGGCCATGTTGGTGGTTTTTTTTTCTTTTTCAGTGTGTTTGAAAGAGGAAGGCATGGGGGGGGGGGGGGGGTAGCCGCCGAAGTACACTGTTTTGTTTGATGTTCGGCCACCGGCACGGCGCTGTTTGCTTTAGGCGAGCGGGTGACGTTCGAGCAAAACAAAAGCACATTTTAGGTTTGTGCGTATGTATGCGTGTGATGTGGGCTTAAAATTACAATGTTAATAGAACAACCGTTGCTCCTGCTCATAGTAAATGGGAAAAAGGTTATTTTACAACAGTGCGTCTATTCTGTTCGCAGCGAGACAATATTTACACTGGAAACAACAAAAGCATGCAGCAACACGACAGTATGGAGAAGGCAAAAATTAAAAAAAAACGCAGTGAAATTATGGATCAATTATTGTGCTATTAATTTTTCATTGACAATGGCGTTAGTGAAAAGGGCACATTAAATGCTGAAATTACCAATTAATTCAACGCTGCCATTGGTTGGCGGTGTCGAGGTTACTCTGTAAATTGAAGCTGTGTAAATTTTTGTAATTGAAATGCTGAAACTTTATGATACAGGGGGTTTTGGCTCATCAATTGCCCATCATCATGCATACGGAAGTATTATTTTGCATATGTAAACTAATTAGTTATTGTAAAAAATGTATCAGTTTTCGTGAAGTCTGAATTGTGAAGTCATCGAAAAACCCTCAATTGAACACAGTCAGCTCTATTCTGTCCTAGTAAAGAATGGAACTAGTTTGAATCCGGCATACTCGGGATCGGAGTGTGTTGAGCTTTATTGTTTTTGATCCACAGAGCTACAAAGGAATTATTTGCGTGCTATGTAAATAACTGCAATAAAGTAAAATAACATAATTTAATGAATAATTTTAATTTTCATGAAATATTGGTTATAAGTGAACTGTCACACACGTGGTTGTTTATACTGTTTTGTTAAGTTATGTTGCGAAGCGAAAAACGGTGCTTACGCTAAAAAAAGTCATGCAGGAAGAAGACGTATTTACTCGTGTGCTTTCTGACAGGTATACAACAATATAAATGTGAGAAAAATAAAAATATACACAAGAAATTTATAATAAGCCGGTCTCGTAGTACAGTCGTCAACTCGTACGACTTAACAACATGCCCGTCATGGGTTTAATCCCCAAATAGACCGTGCTGCCATACGTAGGATTGACTATCTTGCTATGGGGGGAAATCAATAAGTCACTGAAAGCCAAGCCCCACAAGTGGTACAGGCAGGCCTTGACCGACAACGGTTGTTGAGCCAAAGAAGAAGAAGAAGAAAGACACAAGAAATTTATTTCTGCTCCCTTGATAGCAGAAATATATTGAAAATACGTTTATTTGCTTAGAAGTAGGGGACTGCGATTGGAAACTGCTCGACAGCAGTATTAGGCAACTGCTCGATATCAGCATTAGAATACTGCTCAACAGCAGCCTAGAATATAATCTTAGGCGGCGCTCTAGCAGCAATCGAACACGACAACCGACACTAACAAACCCATATAATTATATGGAGGTGCACTGTCAGACACAAACAAACAAACAAGACAAACATGTCAAATCCCATACATTTTTGATGTTCGATGTCGTGTTCGATTGGTGCCTTAGTTGTTTAGTTACCCAACTCGTGGGCATAAACAAGGCGCATAAGAAACTTGTTCTTGTGCGCCTCGATGTGACTCGAAAAGTGAATAAACGATCTCTTGTATCCTGAACCTCAACCGAGTAAGACACCTTCCTAAAGCTCATTCGAAGCCTCACGTGCCAGTGTAAGGGAATTTCCGCGAAGAATCTATCCTAAGGTGCCCTGGCCGAAAGTTAATGCGCGTCTGAGAGCCCTACTCTGTACGTCCTTCGTTGAAGGTAACACATTGAGTTGCCAAACGAGGCAAGCTTGTGGATGCCAGACATTGGTAAATGTTTTTTCGACATCAAACTTTGAAACCACCGTGAGATATCTCTTGTTGCTTTCGAACCTTGTTACATTTTTTTTGTTAACGGAGAGGGAACCTTCTACAGGTACCTCCCTTAAGGGGTCGAATGTAAGGGCTCGCTGTCGTTACTCTACAAAGCCAAATTGCTCCGCCGGCACAAGCTCAAGTGATTCCACAGTTTACTGTAGAGACTCAAATGTCACTCTCTCAAACAGCTTTCCCAGCGAGGTAGGGAGGCTAATTCGGTGGTAGCTTACGTGATTCGTGGGGTCTTTGGATTGAGGATGGGCATCACTCTTCCATGCTTTAGGAAGGTAGCCTAGCTCAAGGCACCTGTGAAAGATATTGCTGATCAAGCAGATGGCCCTCTTCTGAAGGTACTTTAGAATGTTAAAGACCTCATCGAATCCTGGAGCCTTCATTTTCTTTAGCCACCTCAGCGCTACCATGATCCGTCCCGTCGTGACTCTACCGTGTGGGGATACCGTGTACTGCGCCTCGTTGACTAAGGATAAGGTAGCAACTACTTGTGCCTCACAGGAGTCAGACATATTTACACCGTTGTGACGGCTTCAGCAAGCCTGCTAATGATGATGGTGCAGCTGAAGGTGATGTGGGGGCAGTCTGTCCCTTTCTACGCTCCACACAGATGAAACTATCGTTCTCGTCCATTTAAATCTATGCATCGGTATTTTCACCATCCGGCGCATGTTTTGCCGAATTAATCGCCTTCTTCGCCGACGGTTGGACTAGATAGTCGCTCTATTTCTTTTTCGTCATAGTACTGTGTCATGTTCTGTACAGGCCTTTATATGGAATATGGGTTTATTTCACTTGTTGTATACTTTTAGCGGACCAACCCTGTAATGAAGATGGCAAAGAAATTGTTTTTGCCTCCATTTTTCTTCCTCGGTAGCCACAATGTTTTCGAGAGCAAAGAAAAAGATGATACTAGCACAGTTTAACAGCAAGGAAGTTGTGCAAAGTGTACACAGCATGATTTCAATTGACCAACGGGCTGCACTAATTATCATTCATTATGTTTACCCGCGCAATCGTTTGCAGTAATAAAAAATGGAACTGGAAAATGAAACACGAGCTTATTGTAATGCGTGTGTAATTTTCCGACCAAATGGTGGCCGGTGTTTATTGTTTGCACTACATGCAAATGCAATACAAAAATAGATAATGGGCTTCCTTGCCTGCCCGGTGTGTTGATGGTTCATCGGCGGTTGCACTTACATTGTCAAACAAAAAGTATAAAATTAATTTGTACAGCACAGTGCAAATGATATGAGACTAGATCACTTTTTTCTAGCATACTTTACCACAGATCACCGCCCAGAATGAACTGTGCACGCTAGGCGTATTAACTCACCCGGCCAGCAGCAATCCTTATCCGCGTGATCTGTCCTGGATACAGGATGCGTATTGCATTACTCAATCAATTAACTATTGATGAAAAGTAATAAATTCACCGTAGTTCATTGAATATTAATTTCCATCAGCGCGGTGTTTCGGTCCCGTTCGGCGTAAGGCCTATCTGCCGGGCCCGTTCCCCGCCAGTAGCTTCATGCTCCATGTGCGGTCCATTTGTCATGAAAGTGTAATCGATGGCGATCCTGGACGCTTCTGCCTGCTGCCACATTCCACGAGAGGGGTTGGAAAATTTAGCATGCAAACCCCATTGCCTAATAATTTTCGCCCATGTTGGGATGGGCGAGAAAAGTTGGATGCTGCGAACATTTCTTTGACTTTGGTAAAACAATTTGCAATTCAAATTGTTCCTTCGGCTGTATTACACCAGCACTTTCTCTTAAAAAAAAACAGAAACACGAAAAAAAGCTGTAGGGTAAGGATTAGAGATCAAAATGAACGATTGTAATTGCAAAGTGCGTGCTGGCTGAATGGTTTTGTGTGCTCTAAAGTTGCTCTTTATCTTTATCTGCGGAGTTTGTATTTTGTTTTTTTTTTCTTGTAATAGTACAGAAGCGTACAGTGCACGATTGGTCGCGCGGGCACTGCTTTTTTGTTGTTGAAATCTCACCACCCACCCACCTCTCACCCTTCCCTCTCGTTACTCATTCGCACCGAGGATGATCCGTGATGGTGATAATCGGTTCGCATGCACGGACGTTGCAATTATCATCAAGTGTGCGAGCTAATTAAGTCGAGCGTTGTAACATCAATCAATTATTCACTTCTGACTCCGATTCATTAAAATGGTAATGAGCTGAAGGGGTGCGAAGGGTGCCAAGGGAAAAAGAGGGAGGGAATGGGGTGTGGTTCTGGTCATTGTAAGGGGGGTTTGGTGTAATAATTCACGCCATCTACTCGTTTCGGCAGGGTTGAGAAGTTGTTGGAACGTTTGCTATCAGTTGTAAAACTTGTAAACTGGATGATTTTGGATAGTTGACATTGCATCTTAAGATGTTCCAGATAATTTATGCATCGAAAGATTCGCGCTAGTTTCTTCTGTACAAGGTGGCAGAGCCTTAGGTAAGGTGATCAAGCTGTAATTATTACACTGATACGATGGTGAGATTTTTTTTACTTATCCAGCACTTATCTAGAACATATCAACCCGCGTTTGCTAATACTGGTTCCAGCTACAATCCATTTAATTTCTTTTCCCATCGATAATCGGACCACCAGCAAAGGGGGAAAAGTGATTCTTTCCCATTACAAGCTACCAATTACCCTGTTTCCACAGTCCTATTTCCCACATACATACATCTAGATCAGACATTGTACCACAATGTAGAGAAGGTACAGCCCAAATAAAACATATTAAAGCAACCTTTCACTCTCCGTCCCGTGTTTCATTGGTTTACTCTTTTATGTTCCCCTGTGATTTTCCACCACCCCATTTTTTTCCTTTTCACTGTTTACAGGCTTTGGGCCTGGCCGCCATTCGCCTCTCATTTCCTTTGCACTGCGATTGATGTTGGTTCCAACGAAGTGTTCTTTGTTGTGCGAAGTATCAAAAATTCATCCCCAAAGAGAATGAAAGAGAGAGAGAGACAGAGAGACAGAGAGAGATAGAGAGAAAGAGAAAGAGGGAAAGAGAGAGAGAGACAGAGATGTCCGTGAGGTGTGAGAGTTTAGGTCCGTGGGGTGTATGGGGATGGTAAATATTTTTTTTTATTCAGGAGGGACGAGGGGATGGTGAATATAAAACTGTAAAAAACAGGTCAGCTGCAAAATTCATGACAGAGTAAAGACGAACAATCGCTGACCGACCTTTCCGGCGAATC
This sequence comes from Anopheles melas, assembly GCA_000473525.2. Classification (NCBI taxonomy): domain Eukaryota; kingdom Metazoa; phylum Arthropoda; class Insecta; order Diptera; family Culicidae; genus Anopheles; species Anopheles melas. Next base: position 49,285 of record KI919444.1, on the reverse strand, counting down.
TGCGTTCGTACGGGTTGCGCTAATTGATTAATTGAAGGATAATAGGGTTGAGTTCAGCTTGTTTCCTGTTGTAGGGGAAAGGTGAGAGCTGTTTTTGTTCTCTTTCCCTCTAGTTGGCCAAATTTTACGTTTGCATTACTGATTGAAAACCATCGACGTTCGGTGTCGCTTGTATCACCCTCTTTCCGGACAGATTAATCCTTACGATGCGGAAGCAGTGGCGGATTAAACGATGGGCGGCCGTCAGGGGCCCCGCCGATTTGGGGACCCCGTTGATGGTTTGTTCAGCATATATTGGTACAATTGGTACAGTAGTCCCGTGAGGGACCTCATACTCGAGTAGGACGATGGATGATGAGCCCACGTGGCGGAGGAATCAAGAGCCCCCCTAACCCTTAACCCGCCACTGTGAGGAAAGTGTGAATGGTCATTACCGTTACTGTGCTGACAGCTAAAACCTTGAATAGAGAAGTCAATATGTAAAGGCACAACGGCTCGCAAGGAACATTCTAAATCTTATCATAGTTGGAACGATTCATTGAGTCTTTCTTTTTCATTGGAATGTCTTGTATGACCTAATAAGAACTCACTTAAGAGCCCATCTACAGAACTCTGTTCAGACTGCTAGTGCAAACCATTTCTAGACATCTAGAATGTAGAGCGCAAATATAATATCAAAATTACAGCTTATTGCTATAGATATGTTCTTGGAACGGTAATGAAGTCATGATAATGAATAATATTAATAGTGTTCGAATTAGATTGCTAAATGTTGACTGTAAATTTGTCTGCTGAAATCGCTCGCGTATGAGCCAAGAATCAGCTGAAATCTATGCCAAGAAAATTTCACTGTTGAAATACTTCATAATAATTTGAAATATATTAAAGCGCCTCAAAAGATGCATATTTCTCTTAAGCTTACATAATTTGTAGTGTATACAGTATTTGTATTGTTTAAAAAATATAAATTTGTTTTAAACGCCCTCAATTTGCACCAAAAGCTTTTTCAAGGCTGTGTCATAGTGAACATGACGTTTTGGAATTGCTATTTTTGTATTTGTCATGTAAACTATGAATTGTGTTTATCAAAATATCCACATGGCGGACATATACTGGACACAAGAATAATCAGTCATATCAATAAAAATGGATTTCATTGTAGAGGTGAGCATTTCGGCTCACTTAAGTGAACGTGAGTGAACCGAGTCGTTAATTGCTGTGAACGTGAACGTGATTTCGGTTCATTCGTTCTTTTGCAAACAGCAATACCTTTAAAGTCTGTGCATCGGTACAATATTAGAAAATCGGTAATATTTCAAAATGCTCATTAATGTTTACACTCATTAACATATTTTTTTGTTTAATTTTGATGTATCAAAAGAACCATAGTATTCTTTTCTCATGAACCGTTTCATTCGTTTTTTCACGTGAAATGAATAGACCGTACGATTCTGGTTCATTTGGTACACCTCAATTAAATTGGCTGGAATCGATTCCGTTTCCGGAGTTGATTTCGCGATTGACTTCGGAGCGGATGCCGGAGTCGGCTCCATAATCGATTTCGTGATTGAAATCGGCTCCGGAATCAGAATCGGCTCCGGAATCAGAATAAACTTGGAAATCGTAATTTACTCTAGTATCGGAATTAGTTCTTTAATTGAAATAAGTAGTTTCAGAAGCGAAATCAGTCCAGAAGTCTCCATGAGAAGGGATCGTTGACAAGAACAAAAGTTTGATTTTTGCGGCTATCAATGCGTAGCATCATTGGACCCTATTCTAATGGAAATGCCGAAACCAACTCCGTTTCGCAACTGATTCTGATTTTGGAGCCAATTCCGATTCCAGAACCGATTTCGATTTCGAAACCAATTCCGGAGCCGATACCGATCCCGGTGCCGATTCCGATTTCGGAGCTGATTCCGATTCCGGAATCAATACGGAGCAGATTCTGGAACCATTTTAAGAGCCGATTCAGATTCTGAAGCCGATTCCGGAATCGATTCCGGTAATTGATTCCGGACATAATATCCGGAATCGTTTCCAGAAAAGGTCGGAGCTACCCGGAATCGATTCCGACAAAAACTTATTTTTTTCCCATTATTAGACATACACAGTTTTCTGAATTTGATATTTATTTGAACAAATTGTACTGATTTGATACAGCAGTAGTTAGGAGCAACATGAAAAAAAAAACATTCTGGTTGATTTAAAAAAAAATAAATTAAAAACGAGAAAAGCATCTTTTTACTTGGAATTATATCTAATAGTCTATGCAATCTAGGTCGTCCACAAGGACAGAGGACGCCTGGTAGGGCCAAATTGAGGTGGCAGGATGGCGTGGAGGCATTCGCCATTAGGGCCGGGATAACGGCGCGAGACCGTGAGCGGTTTTGGACCTGTTACAACTTCTTATAATGTATAGTAGTCATTTGAAAACAATTTAATCCTGAAGCTGTAATCAAAGCAATCATAAAGCAAAAATTTAAAAAAATTAGCAGTACACAAAAGAAAATAATTCAGGTAAGTAAAAATCACTAAAAAAGCACTGCCAGAGCGCAAAACCATGGCACTAACGAGTAATCTGTGTAATAATGGACTAATGTAAAATCAGAAGAACAGTGGGGGAGGAGAAGCGCATGTGTATATGTGGCATTCGAAACTATGTCATATTTTCCATTTAACCCTCACTAAGGATCATCCTTAGGTAACGATTTACTTTTACTACATCCAATCTGCACTGCATCTAAGAGATAGAGGGGGGGGGGGTGAGAGTGTGACGGCAACATAAAGGTGAATGATGCACTCGCGGTTGGGGAACCACCGCGTACCAACCGGCACGGGCGGAAACCAACACGAACGACGAACGGAGAAAAATGGGTTTGAAGCATGCCCTGCATACTGTTGGGCTGAGCTGCGGCTACGTCAGCATTCTGGCGTACCGTTCGAAACTTTTCCGTGCTTTAATTTTCAACCTTCCAAAGAATATCCCGTTCCTCTTTTTCTCTTGGCTGTGCAGAGCTCTCGAACTTGGGGAGCATTTTCCAGAAACGCGCTACAAACCGGTATGATCTCGAAACAATTTCAACCAAATCAACACATTTATAGTTTAACCCCACGCGCCTGCCATGTTGCCGTGCCGCAGGGCAATAAAGATAGTGCAACTGAAAACTGTTCAGGCTGTCCGTTTTGGGTGTTGAGTGTAGTTTTGTTTTATTCTTATTTTTTCGCACAAAAATAAAAGCTAACACGCGCAATTTGATAGATGACCACCGGTATTTACTGGGCCCCGACGGCTTGAGACGGCGCTAACAGGACGGTGGTTCGCGGAACAATACGCTCAACGGAGAAAACTCAATTACTTGCTACCTGCTCCGTGCTTCCGTGTCCACTCCATCACCACCCCTTTGGCGCCGTTGTGATGATAATAAATGGAAAAATGAGTGCAGCACCCCAGCGTAAAACTATGTAATGAAAATCAAATGTCATCCCCTCGGACGGTAAGCGTGTGGACCGTGAAAAATCGTCTCGGTCCTCCCACCCACTAGCTGCTTGCCGGGACGCTCCTGGCTCCTGGTGGACTGAACCGCCAGCAGGAGTGCCGTTGCACACGGGCTACTTGCCATCTTCCCCGCTTCCCGGGCTGCCGGAAATTGACAGAGAACAATGGAGCACCGGCTGACGGCCCGAAGATGGCGTGCCTGTGTCGAGTACAGGTCGGGACAGTCGGGACAGCGCGCAAGGCGAAAGCCATATACGGGTAATTGTGTTCATCTCGGTTCATGAAATTTTAATAATACGTGAATTTTATTAATCTTTGCTCCGAATCTCCCACTGCATTTGTCTTCCTGAGGGCGACGGCGACCCCTCGAACGGGGTGGTGTGCGGGGCTACGGGACTGTGGGTCAACTTCCAGCACCTCAGAACTTGCCCATGTGCCTCCCACCCGAGTGCTGGAACATGCTGGACAGGCAGTTTAGAGCGACGGTGAAGCACATAGCACAGGTTCGTCTCGGACTGTCGTTTTCTGGTTGGAGAAGCGTGAAAGCGTTCGGGCAGAACCGGAGCGACGCAGACGGGACGGGACAGTGGGAGGGGCCATCACCAAGCTCGGCCTGTTCGCGCCGGTGCCGGCAAAGGCATTTTTGGGGCGATGGCTTTTGCTCGTACGGTAATATATTTCAATCTTCTTGAAAATTACTCACCTGGGAGTGGCGAGTGTGCCGAAACTCTGCTCTGGCCGTTGCGATTGTTTCACTCGTCCCGCTACCGGACGGAAGGTGAGTGTTGAAGAGATGGAGAGTAAGAGATAGAGAGGGGGAGAGATTCTGTGTTAGGGTAATGAGTCGGTGGGAAGTATGGCGTTCGGTCACGATGGTGACCGTCATTTCATTAGGGCAGCATAGTCTGGTACACCCCGTCTCGCTCAGCCCGGCACATTGGAACATAGTGACAAGCCCAGTATAGGAACTGGGGGTAGTTTCGACACCTTAAGATTTTCTCCTGATTGCAATACATTTACCATTGAAAAGTTATTAATAAACATCTAAAAAGCTTTTTTTGACTCATTATGTACTATCTTACGAGAAACTATGGTCTCTGAATTGATTTTGATAACGCTTTGATAAAAATAAAAAAAGTGTGTTTTTTGTTGCATCAATTCTGCAGTGCAGGTAAGATCGACGCCATGATGAGGTAAAATCCACATCATGTAGGGTGATTACGATACATTGGTTATAACGTTCAAAATAACAAACTCTCATGGTCGGTTGTTTTTCATTGAAGTTCAACAAAGTATTTCGTAGCAATTTTATGAAAATTTAACACAAAACATTATGAAACATGCGAAAGAAATAAAGTTACAAGGAAGAACAACAATTTAGTTAAAAATAGCATGGAACTAGAGTTGGACAAAACGCACAAAAAAGTGGAACTGGGTGCGGGCGATTCCAACAAATTTCGAACCCAGTTCCGAAGGGTAGGTTCAATACGACAAGCCGGAACCGCCCGGAATCGTCCAGAATCGTCTGGAATCGTCGAAATCGTGCGGAGTCGTTGGAACCGTCCGGAATAGTCTGGAACCGTCCGGAATCGCCCGGAATTGCCCGGAATTGATCGGAATCGCCCGGAATCGCCGGAATCGCACGGAATCGTCCGAAATCGTCGTAATTGACCGGAATCGTCTGGAATCGTCGGAATAGTTGGAATTCCATTTCATTTCATGTCATTTATTCAGTGCATAACCTAATACAAATAGATACAAACAGTAACACAATAAGCTAGCGTGCATGTCGAACGATATTGAGGAACTCAGTGCGCGAAATTCCTG
>KI919444.1:23754-43296 GCA_000473525.2 Anopheles melas | reverse complement strand
GGGCGATTCCAGCCGATTCCGGTCGATTCCGACTGTTCTGACGATTCCGGACGATTCCAGACAATTCCAGACGATTCTAACGGCTCTGCACGATTCCAGACGATTCCAGACGATTCCGGACGATCCCGGATGATTCCGACGATTCCGGACGATTCTGGCAGATTCTGGAAGATTCCGGACGATTCTGGACGATTCCGGTGGAACTAGCGATTCCTTCTCTTTGGAATTGGAATCGGAATCATACTTGCCGGAACCGGAGCGGAACCGTGGGTGCGATCCAGAGAACCCAGAGAACATGGAACCAGACTCCATATAGCAGAAACTGCGGAGATTGCATCTGGTTTATGGAATTAATTGTTCGGATTTTTTTTAAATAACCTTACCGCCAGTATCTTCCATGTGAGCCTTAACCGGTCTAAAATAAACCTTACTTACAGCGTAGCCTTAAATACGGCCGAAGCTGTAATAATATTAAGTTTAATAGGTCTAAATAGCATATAAAATACATAATTTGTGTCCGAGTTTTGCAGAAGTTCTATGAGAGAATGATAGCTAAATTCCATAATTATAAGCTGCTTGGTTTGTTGACATCTCGAGTCTTATAGCTTCTAAGGTTTTTTATATGAAACGTACGGCTAGACCTAAGTATAAACCCAAAAGTCCTTTTTGTTTTGGTAATAATAGCGTCAAAGTGTTGATCTAGGTTAAGATTAGAGTCTAAAAGAACACCTAAATTTAATACTAACTCGGAATGAGGAAGTGTTACGTCCATAACTTTGTAGTTGTGTTTTAAAGGGTTCTTACTGCGAGAAAAGGATATAACAGTGCATTTACTGATGTTAACAGATAACATATTCGCAGAACACAAATGTTAGAACAGGGAGATAGAGTACTGCAGTTTTAAACAATCACTATTATTTCTGATCGCAGAGTACATTTTTAAATCGTCAGCATATTGAAGGTTTCGGTACTGTCAAAACTAGGTCGTTGATAAAGATATTAAACAGTAAGGCGGCGCTCTAGCAGCAATCGAACACGACATCCGACACGAACAAACCCATATGGAGGTGCACTGTCAGACACAAACAAACAAACAAGACAAACATGTCAAACCCCTTACATTTTTCATGTTCGATGTTGTGTTCGATTGGTGCTAGAGCGCCGGGTAACTCAACCGTTCGAAACATTTCAAATAAATAAGGTGTACATTTTTTTTTCAAAAAGTTCTAAAATTACTAAAACGGTGAAGTGTCGATCTTACCCACGGTGTCGAACCAACCCAGACTTCCCCTACAGCTACGGTGACTTGAGACCGGTGCACCGTCGCGGATATAATGCTGCCAGATGGATTGACAGGTTCGGGCAACTCGAGTGAGCTGTCGACGTTTTCTGAAAGTGCGCGAGTGACGAGTGCGCTGTTGAATTCGATCTTGCAATCATTTCTTCATAGGTCGGAAGTCAGATTGTGGAGTAGCGCATTCTTCAATTTGTCTACCTCTGTCGCGGATCATGTCTGTCGAGTTCAATTAGCTGTTCTGGTATCTCACTCAGACAAAAAGCTACCAAGGTCAACTGATACGAAAACGAACGTAACGAATGTTTTGCTTATTTAACGAACAACAATGATTTGTTCCTACATTTTTCGAACAGTTTCACGGAAAATCGAGCAGATGAACTTGCTGGCACCCTCCAGCTCATGCAAATGCTGGGCCCCTTTCCGTTTCTAGATCGTAGGCTGAAATTTCAGTTTATCAGCTGTTTGCATTGTATAGCAGTTTTCGAGCAGCTATCAAAGCTGGGTTTAGTATACAGGTGGGCTTATCCCAAGGTGTATGTATTTAGAAGACTGATATTTATCGCTTCTGCTTCATTCTGAAAGAAGATTGATTGAAAGAAGAGTGTTTTGTGTATTCGTCAAGCTACCAGACAGCCTGTTTGAGAAAAGTTTTCACCCGTCCTGTCAAAAAGTGACGTTCAAATTTGGTTATAAAAACCGGCTATGAGACCACCTGGTCTACTTACACTATTATTCTAGATTCCCCCACCAGATCTCTTTAATGCACCTTGGGATAAATGAAAACACCACCTTGTTTTGCCATTTTTTCGAGCAGATACTCGAATCTAATTCTAGCTTTGAGGCTAGAATAATCTAGGCTGAAAATTGCAGACTAGTTTTTTGTGTGGTTTTGCACGGAGTGTTGACATGATTTCAGCCTCCAACTGCTAAATTCCATATAAAAAAGCTGACTAGAACCGTGAAGGGCTCCGCTGTTAGGGTCACTTGTTGCCTTTTGGTCGTCAAATTTTAATGGGCGTCGGTGTTAATAAAAGCATAATTTGCAAGGATGCCTCTCTTGTAAGAAAAAAAGAAAAATCCAAGCCAATTCATCATCATCATGTGCTTCTCTCGAGTTTATAATATCTTCCTCCAGCAATGAGCTGCCCCCGGTACGTCCGGTAGATGGGTCAGGTGATAAATGTACGCATTAAATGTACGCGCACAAATGGAGAGCAAAACGGACGAGAGTAGGGCACAATAAAACACAGCCACATACTTGAATAAAAAAAAAAACAAACAAGAAAGATATACACACTGTGATCTGTGACAGGAGCGCCTAAATTTATTTCCTGCAGGCCTTTGGCTGGCCGAACCAGAGACCGGCGCCGGAAATGAATTTTTGAGCGCAAATAACAAAATAACAGCCATGCTCCGGAACGGAAACAATTAAACCTTAATGTACTCATCGCGAGAGAGAGAGGTGCTTGAGAGAGGGGATGGCGGGAAGAGAATAAAAAAAAGAAAACTGTCGCGGGGTCCTTTTCCGGGCGTTTGGGCTGGCGGGGGATGATGTTCGTCACCGGCCTGTGGAGATGGAGTTTTTGTTTCGCTTCCTCACCATTTGCTTTGTTGCGTTGTGTTAGGAGCCTGCAGGGGTTGGGGTGTGATCGAATAGCTTTTCAAGGTGGACAAAATAAGGCAAAATGGATCGGCATTGGAGCTCTTTTAGGTGCATGTTGAGTTTTGTTGTGCTGCATGGAAATTTTACAGCAGCCATAGCAAAATCTTTACGTACATTCAAGGACACCTGTTTCGAACATATATACATTTGCTTGCCTGTATTGCCTTTTTCCCGAAAATTTGTGCCACATCTACTTGAGTGAAGAATACAAAGAAAAAGAGCAGCAGTTATTCTCTCTTGCTCACCCAAACGCACTGTAATTAGTGCCTACGTTCTGGCTGAAATCGAGCATCACAATCGGTGCAAGCAGAGCGCACAAAGCCCTCCTGTTTGGCCGCTCCAAACAAGCACACAAACAAAACAGTAAGTGAGCATAGCCGCGTACACCACGTACAGCGGAGCCGCGTGGGTAGCTTAAAAAGAGGCGTGGGGGAGGGGTGGAACGGTAGGTGGAGCTAAAAGGCCAGCCCGGTAATATTTTTGTCTAACCGTCTAATCTCCCAGCGGTATCGTTCTAGCAAAAGCTTACACGACGGTATCAACCAAAGACGTTTCGTCGGTGCTGTTCGTTTCGTTTCGCATTCCCTCCCACTCCCACCACACGGCCCTGTACTACCTACTTAGGCCTAGTGGTGCGGATGAAGCGAAACAGAAAAAATAACGAAAACCAAAAACAAAAAATGGAAAGAAAACGGCAAAACTGTATCCACTTTTCCAGCCCATAACGTGTTTTATTTATTTAAACAGCCGTTATGCCTACCGCATTCTAAGCGCGAGCGGTGGCTCGGGAAGCCCAGTTCGTGCCTTGGATGTTCGTTCTACCACCCTGCTTCTTCCACTCTCCCTCCTGCTGCATCGGACGGCTTGCCGGTACGCTCACTTTTACCATTTTGAAGCCCCGTCGGGAAAATCCCCCTTTATACTCGCCCGCGTGCGCGTTCGAGCCGCTAGGCGCTATCCCGATCATCATCCCTGTCCGCATATCTTCGGCGCTCAATAGCACAGCTAATCCCTTTTTCCCTTGCCGTTTGCCAGCAACCAAGCAAAGAGCATACGCCGCCCTTCGCTGTCTCGCCTACTGCTTGCTCTCCGTTTGCCGAAACGTAATGAACGAAAACAGCGGTACATTACCGTGCCCCGGCTCGAAAGAAGCCTTACTTTTCGCCTATCTTTCTCTCTCTCTCTCTCTCTCTCTCTCTCTCTCTCACTCTCTACCTCTTCATTATGTTTTTTTTTATTTTAGAGCTGAGTGGATGGGAATGGGAAATCGGACGTAGTGTTTCGGTCGGGACGGAAAATTAATTGAACAATTAACATTAAAGCAAACACGAAACAGAAAAGAAAAGAAATACGAGTGCCAAAAACCTCTCATCCTCTTCAGCGCTCTGTTCGGGCAATTTTCCTTTTTTTGCCGAGTGGTACACACTTTATTAGAGGTGAAAAGTAGGAAAAACACACACACACAAAACACGAAAACACAACGATGTATTGATACGATTTGAAAAGAAAAAAAAAGTAGTTCACGTCAAAACGTGAAAACGGGAACAAGTTGAATGGGGGAGGATGAAAAAAAGTATCGAAAAGTAAGTTAGTGAGAGTGAATGTGAAAGTGAGAGTTGGGCTTAAAAAACCACACGAAAAAGATAAAAAACTTCCCACTCTCTACCCCTAGAAACAAGGGATACAAAACGTACCGAAATAACAAAAAAAAAAGGTGGCAACCCGCAAAAATGGAAGAAGCTACTCATTTACTCAGCATAATTGATCGTAAATTGACACCGCTGCGTGAAACGTGCCCGCGCGCGTTGCGGGTGATGCGAATTCACGGGAAAGATGTCGGGTGCTTGCTTTTAGGCATTCCACCCGCAAAACACCGGTAGAAACCTGCGTGGAAGAATAATGAGAAAACGCAAAGGTAATGGGAAATGGTCACTTTGTCGTTTCCAGTGTCCCCGGGTTCCTGCTTAAAAGCTCCCGTCCCTTTTTTGCTTGTGTCGGGTGAGGGTGAGTGAGGAGGTTTAGAAGGTATCAAATTGGTTGGTTGCCTCTTCCCTCTAGCTCTATCTCTCTCTCTCTCTCTCTCTTTCACCCCCAAAAAAGGAAAACAGGAAAAGGTAAACATCGTTTTCGGAGGCGCGCAGAATGGTTTCACCTGGCCCCGGAGCACAATTTGAAGGTGGTGGAAAACGCGGCTCTGGCTGCCCATGGCACTGCCGGCAATCAACGAACTGTTGGCATCGTCCTTTCAAATCATCAAAGCTTTGTGTGCGTGTTCGGGGAGTGCTGTTGCCCGGGTGTTTAATTGAAAACTTTTAACCAGAAATATCACTTTATCAACGAATACTGGTTGGGACTATTTTGTATGCCATTTTGGTGTACCATGAGTGCATTGATGTTGCTTGGGACGAATCAGTTGCTGCGGGTGTTTCAGACAATTTTTGAGCGTATACGGCCAACATGTAAGGGAATCGGTTCATATGAAGAAGAAGAATTAGAACAAGAAAAACAATGAAGTAAATAATTGCATGCCGTGGGTTCATTTGTTTGGTTGTGCCAATTTATTTGACATTCCTTTCCGGAGTCAACATTTCATCCCTAATTCTCGGCAAACCCTTCCCTTCCATCAAAGTTTAAAAGGGTCCAAAGTCAGGCTACGTGCTTGAAGTTTCATCCACCAAATAATTGCTTCGAATAAATAACTGGTTACTGGAAAGAGGGCAGAGGAAGGGCGAGGAAACGAGCCTCCAGCGTTACACAGGGACGCTTTTGTGCATTTTCGCCTTAAAAACTTCATCTTTTTAAAAAAGGAAAAAAAAAGAATCCATGCCATCGAGGGGCCATATCTGTACGCTCATTTACGCACGCTCGCCGTAATTTTGGTCCCACGAGACAATTATTCCCGACCGGTTGCCGCTCCCAGCTCGCAAGTAAACGCTGCCAGGATAGAACGGAACGCGCGCAAAAACAAAATACCACAACTAACCGCCATCGCTAACAGAGGAGAATGCGAGGCAAGGTTGAAAAATGAAAAATATAGCTTCCCTCTAATTCAGTGCAGTGGTGTGTGTGTGTGTGTGTGTGTGTGTGTGTGTGTGGTTTTGCCAGGAATTCCTCGAACAATTCAGCGATATTTCCTCGCAAAAAGCAGGACTCGCCGCACTAAAGGAAGAAAAAAGCAACAGAATGTAAAACAAAGTTGAAAACCTTTCCCTGATAAATGCTCTGGCAGTTGGTTGGACGCTGGATGGAAGAGAAAATATGGAACTGTGGCTGAGTGTATGGGTGTATGTGTAGGTGTATAGTAATCATTGCAACTACGCAACGGGAAGACACGAACATAGAGTGCAAACAGTTAGGCGTGACATAAAAAAGTACTTTCGCTCCCTCTCCATACTTTTTCAATACACACACACACACACACATCACACATACGCACATGTAGTGATGGGTCATACGATTTCACTAATGGATAGACCCGGAGTCGGGTTCTGCAACGAGTTCCGTAAGTTCAGTAGGTTCAGCAGAGCATATGCGATTCCGACTCGTGGGTGCAACGAGGTTAATAGGTTTCGTACGATTTCGGTAGGTCATACGAGTTTGGTAGTAGTATACGAGTTCAGCAGGTTTAGTAGGTTTGGTGGGTGCATAGTAGTGAAGCGCTCTTTGGAGCGCACGTACGACTCTGATCTGACTTCCGCTATTGTTAGTCTGCCTCCGACTCCGGCAAAATCTGAACCACTAGTCCCACTCGGAGTTGGGTTTTTCCGTCATCCGGAGTCGTTCGGAGTCGTCCGGAGTCGTTATGAGTCGTCCGGATTCGTTTGGTGTCGAAGTCGACGGGAATTGGAGTCAGTCGGAGTGAACAGGAGCCGTCCGGTGCAATGTGCTTGTGACCAGGCTTTTCATTTCAATGTGTTTATTGAATGTATTTTACTTTGTGCGTGAATTTCGTATACATGCCATTGTTGCGAAGGACTACTTCGGCCCTGTCTCCGGACTCCGGAAGTCCCCGACTCCAACTGATTCCGGATGACTGCAAATGACTCCGGACGACTCCGGACGATTCCGGACGACTCCGGATGACTCCGAATCTCAATGACAATGTTCAGGTGCTTTAGAACATTGCTCAACTGTAAGTAAACATCTGATGTTCAACTGAAATGCCGATGCCTAGCTGAACTTCGTTGAATCGTAACTAAACACCTAAGTTGATAAAAAAGGAATCGAAGCAAAATATTTTGTAGTTAGAGCCCGCAATGTGTTAAAAGTATGCCCAACATAACTAAACTCACAAGCTGTTTGGCTAGATCTTGGTACGACAAAATCCCCAAAATCGACTGGACATGAGCAAAAAGCAAAAAGTGAGCAAAAATGAACAATAAATAGAAAAAAAAACATTCGAATGCTTATCGCCAACAAATATAAAATTAATACTGATAGTCCGTTCTACGGTAGCTCTACTGGCTGTGGCATAACATCGCAAAATGCTCGTTGTAGTATTAAGCTTCCGGAAAATACATCTACATTCTCAGCAGAGACTATTACTATTATGATAGCAGTTGAAGGAGCCACCGTAAATGACAGACATAACGTTATTTTCACATATAGCGTTAGTGTTCCGAATGCATTATATATAGATACGAAGCCCTTACAACTCCATCGAATCATCATCAAAAGATAGGTTAATCGAATTCTGTTGAATACCAGGGTATGAAAGCATCGCAGGAAATGAAGAAGCTGACCGTCTTGGAAATGAAGATAAAATGATCAAAGATCATGTAGATGGAACTATGTCTAGAAGTGATGCATGCTTGTGGTGGAAAGGATTAAAGAATCAGAGCTGGCAAATCATATGGAACAAATCACCCATAACCAACCTTAATAAAATAACGCAAGCTACGGTAGCTTGGAACAAACCACTGGATCACAGCAATCAAATAGTAGTAACAAGACTGAGAATTGAACACACCTGACTTACACATACATACAGAATAAAAAAGGAATCACTTTTAATCTGCTCGTTTTGTGGATATGATACTATGGCAGAATACATTCTAATGGATTGTTTTGGATATTCCGCCGAAAGGAAAAATCACAAGCTTGGAGAGCATTTGGACATTATAATTTCAAACAATTACAATGCAATTGAAGCTTTTGAATTGTCTTTAAAGGATTCTGACTTCTACAAACTAATTCAGAAAGTATATGGATACATATATATATACATAATAACATAATTTAAATGGAAAAGCAGTAGAATTAACAGAATAAATCATCTTTCATCATCGGAGTAATAAGAGCTCTTGTATTTTTCTCTTTCTACAATGGTTTTTTTTATCTATCTACCAGATAACTTATCTCTAAATCTTTTTTTTCTTCCTTTTTTTGACTTTAGTTCCTAGTAAGTTACGAGAGGTGATAGGTAAAAAAGCACGTGAAAAAATAAAACAACAACAACCTAAATTGATCCGTTTGTTTTATGGAATTTACACTTCTGGTTGTGCCTTCATTTACATCAATAGATTGAATTTATTTGCAAATAATTTATCCCGATACTTTCAATATTTATAATTGACTGTTAAATTAGTACATCATCTATTGTAATAAAACTCCAAACAATTTAATTTCAACCTGTGCCCCCATACGTAGGACTGACTATCCTGCTAAGGTATAAGTTAAAGAAAGCCAAGCTCACTTCACCAGTGGATACAGGCAGGGCTTTACCGACAACGGTTGTTGTGGCAAAGAAAAAGAAGAACGAAAAACGTCGTTTACACTTGCGAGTTGAACGGTAAATTTCAGTAACCAAAAATGTGGACGGTATTTTATAATAATAATATCGAAGCAAGTAAACTTGCTCATTTGGAACGTAAAAGTGCAAATATGCCAAAGCGAAATGACCCATCTATTCTGTATTCATTATTCTCAAATAACTAAAGCATACCACCTCTGCTTTTTCACTTGAGATATTTGTGTTAGCATCGTACACCGCAAGACTTCCCGTTGATCATTGCAAGGGTTGCGAGTAGTATGTCCTGCTCGAAATTTATTTAAGTTTTAGCTTTTATTTATTTTTTATGTAAAGAATCTTTTTCTTCTCTGTGATTCGTCTAAATGATTACTAACGGCCTTTTTGTGGATTTTGCAACGAAAAATATAACATTTCAAGTCATTAGCAGGCTATAATTTGCTCTAATGCAGGCTACAATATGCTATGCTCTTATTATAACTGCTAAACTATGGTCGAAAAAACTACTTACCCTCACAACTTGCTTTCATGCGAGGTTACTGGCGCTATAACGCTATCGGGATTGCTAGGCCTTATGCGAGTTCGCTAACTGCTCGAATTTGTTTTGCGGGATTTCAACGCTAGTGTAAACCGCGCTTCACACCGACTGTCAAAGTGCTGTATACAACAACGGCAATCTTGTCCTGTAGAAAAGAATAGTTAGAAAATTGCAATTAAATTAAGTTTAGTGTAATATCTGAACATGTAGTAAGCCTTAAAACCGATTCTCATACCGCCATAAGGTGCAAAGTTTCGTTGAAAATTATCAAGCCGTTTCGGAGGTTGCTTGCCTCAAACATCGTGACACAAGATTTTTATTTATATAGATAAATATATAGTTTTTTTTAATTGTTTTTATTCAACTGTTAAACCCAACCTACTGAACTTGTATGCACCTACTGAATTTATATGGTTTTATCGATCTCGATGGAACCACTGAATCTATTGAGCTCATATACACCTACTGAACTCGTATAAACTTTCCGATTTCGTACGAACATATTGAACTTGTTACATCCACGGGTCAGAGCATATGCTGCATATGCTTTGGCGATCTTAGTGAACCTACTGAAATTACTGGATCCTAAATTTAGTACCTGTACCTGGATCGCTCCGGGTCGCATTTGGATGTTAGGTTCGGGTCGACCCGCCCATCACTAGTGCACCTATTGGTTGACCATTGTTTGGCGGAAACGTGCGTAATTCCCACGGACTGGGTGGCTGATGTTGGCTGCTTTTATTTTACCGCTATGCGTTGGTTTGCGTGTGTGCGAATGGATATTTTATACGCTGCCCCGCCCACGATGGACACATTTAATTTCTCAAACAACACGTATGCACCGCATGGCTTTTTTTTACTGCACCGTAATTGAAACTTGCTGCGCATCTTCCGCTTAATGCCAGCGCTTGGCATTCGAGTAATGGCGATACAAATGTGGACATAACTGCAAAGACGAGTGTAAAAGAATTTTGTTTCAGCGACCCTGCCTAGGTCCGAGCGCCGGGTAGTACATTTTTCGGTTGGTGTTGGTGAGCTCAAATTAAAAACAGCAAAAAATTGAACAACCCCGCACATCCAAATAACAGTTGAAGGGGAGGAGGGGATAAGGTAGGGAAGCAGGTTGGAGCCGTTAAATATGTAATAATAAGAAGAAAGAAAAAAAATTCCAAAAGCTAACGAGCGCGCATATTGAAGAAGTCCCCTGGCGATGCGTTTCACGGTTTTCGCTCGTGTTGGCTATTATTTGCTAGCGGGAACGTTATTGTACTGCTGCGTGGGGCGCGGAAGATAGGAAGGAAAGTCAGCTTATCCACTGCTACACTACGTGGTCAGCACAACAATAGACAAACGGCAGGCTTATCCTCGTGTACACCCGCGGGGAAGCTTTGTACACATAACGGGGCTAGATAGCATTTGTATGTTTGTCTTTTCTTTTTTTTTTAATTCTGCCAAAGCGCTAAACGGTGTTTGTTTTTGTGTCCTCCAATGGAAATGATATTTGCAAACAAAAATAAACGCAAAAAAAGATCAACAGCAATATGTTTACTTATATTAGTTCTGTCCCGTATGGAAAGTGCGTTGCGCGTACTTGCGTACCATTTCTCACGCAAAACCTTGTGGGAGTAGTAACGTGCGGGAGATCGGAGGTGTGCCGAAAATTTAAGACTTCATTAAGGGTACGCCGGGTTTGAATTTTTAATGCAGCTTAAGGATTCTTCCGCCACCTTCCCCTGCGCCCCTCGATAGGTTTTAGGCAGCGCTGCACGGTACTACCGGGCGCCTCCATCGGGGCTCCCACGAGAACGACTGGGCGCCTCCACGTATGTGCGTGGCCGACCATGCGCCTCCACGCAATTACGCGCTGCGTACGATATGCGTGGCAGGTAACAAAATTTTCATGAGCCTTGCTACGCATGCATGTTGCTTTTGTATTCTCATTCGTATAGCTAATGGTTCGTGTAAAACTTCACACGCACACGAGCACGTTGAGAACGCGTCGAACGATTCAATTTTCAAATCTCATTTTCATTGCTCTGTAACGGACGGATGCACGGGTGGATGGAAGTAGGATGGGTAGGTTAGGAGATGTGTTTGAAATTGTAAAATATAAACGCAAATACACACACGTACATACCATATACGACACGCAATCCACACGCTGACGGTAGACTGGGAATCGTTTAACAATTGTAATTGGGCTAATTAACACGCCGTACTCGAGCTGGTGCGGAATATATTAAGGGCACCATTCTTTGTATGAATCTGGTTCGTAGTATGTGAGTGGGTGTGTGTGTGTGTGTGAGAAAGAGAGATATTGCACTCGGTCTCATTTGCAAACACAGCGACACACATATTCACAGCGCACACGGTACAGCGCTCTGAAGTGAGCTTAATAAATGATAGTATTAATTTTTTTCCCTTCTCCTGCCACCGTGCACTGCACATTGCAAAGTTTAACGAACCGAAGCGTGAAACATGGCTGGCCCAGGTAGCTTCGTACGGTGCGTACCCGTGCGGAAGGCGATTATCTTAAGTGCCGGCAACAAAACATCACTAATCGCTTCAGAAGTCGTGGGAATTAAATCAAAAGTGCAATGGGAGGATCCAAAGTGTGAGTGGAGAGGGTGAGGCGTCTGTATGCGTTTCTCGTTCTCGTTCTGTGCATGTTTGAGCATAGCCCGGCTTATCTGCGATCTCCAACGCCAATCGAGCGTGTGCGAAAGGGCGTTCATTGTATGTGCAAACATTTTGTATGCCTGCCCAATGGCGTGATAAGCCGTAAAGCGCGAGAGAGAAAGAGAGAGAGAGAGAGAGAGAGAGAGAGAGAGAGAGATGTAGTGAGGTGGAATGGGTTTCGATTGAAACCATAACAAGCGTAATTTGCTCTGCACAATATGCAACTTGGAATGGCTGGAATTGAGATTAGCCCTAGCCGTCGGTTCCCGTTGCCGTTGGAGTTGATTCAAACCCTTGCCATCTCGGGTAATGTACCTGGTTACAAAACACACGTGTGGCAAATTACATAATGGCAGTCCGCAATAGCTGCAGCACCAGCCTCAGCTCCATACCAATGTCTTTCCAACACAAGAACGGCGAAACGAAAGAGCCAAAACGAGATGTCGTTTTTTTATTGTTTGGTGCCGTTTTTGCTGATCGGCAAACAAGGGAAAGCATCACCACCGAGAACCGTGTCCAACATTATTTCAAGAGCTAATAAATATTCTTCATTTAGTAGGTCGAGCACTGGGTGACCCGTCTCAATCCGTCGCTCTCTCTCTCTCTCTCTCTCTCTCTCTCTCTCTATCTCTCTCTCTTTCGCTCTCTCGCTCACCCTTCGTTTCAGAGCAAGATTAACATCATCCAGGGCACCAAACTGGAAGGTGCGCACGCTGCCAAAATAACGGTGTGGCGACTCGTGGCTGAGTGTAATAATAAAGCAAGTAGGCCATCATTTATCATTACACACCTGTCGCCGGTTCGCCCCAAACCGGGGAATCTTCCCACTGCAAAGCCCCCACCCCCGCCGGACGTGGCGGACGTTGATGAATGATGTGGGGTGTGAGATTGCGGTTATGAAGTGGAAAGCAGGTTTCCGCAATCATATCGTTGGTATGCGGCATCCCTCCCGGTTACGCAAAACTGCCGGCAATCGATGAGCGGTTGTCACCTCGCTTACTTAACCCATCGCAAGCGGTACTAAGGACACTATCAGCGAAGACAATGGAGATCATAAAGCGATTATCTTAAGCACTGGCAACCCGTTTGGCTCCCGCTACGTTCGGTTGCCACTGAAGCTTTCCCAATGAAGCCACTTTAGGTGAGATACGGTGGGAAGGTTTAACACACGTTAAAATAGTAATAATAACACAAAAAATGACACGCTGCTCACACACCGATGAGTGAAACAATTACTGATGCGATTAGATGAAATTTGTATGTCTTTCGGCAGCTGGTGGTGAGATTATTAAAGCTGCACAAGGCATTAAGCGCACTTTGGGGATGCCGCTGCAATCGATGCGAAATCTGTTTTGTGTACATTTGATAAGGCATAATATGGACAACGTTGATGGATAAAAAGTAAAGTAGGGGAAGTTTCTCTAATTCCAATATTTTGCCAAATTCTCACACTTTTTTATAAAATCAACTAATACAGTTTTTATTACATCGTTTATATACATATAACTTACTTTATCTTTTAGGCTAAATTTAGTATCATGTTTAAAAACTCCTATCCCGTAACTGCTTAATAGCTTGAGTCACTGTTTTCCCTGATTGTTATTTATTCTTAAGTCTGGTTTTATCAATCTATTGAACGGCATTACTTTAATTTTGAGATCCAGTTCCTCTTTCTCTCTCGAAATTATTTTAGTTCGTGTTGAATTTTTTCCAACACAACCACATTTTTACAATTGAGAGTGTTAGCTAAATTATATTTAAATTTTAGCTCCTGGGTTTACACTCTTTCATTGTCTAACAAGTACATAAAGCTTTTTTGTTCCAAGTTCAATTGTTTACCATTTATATTGAGGCATACGTTATCACATTGAATATTAGGGTATTTTTGCATTATATGTGCTACATATGTGCTTGCTGTTGGTTTTTGTATTATTGCAGTTGATAGATAAGCCTCACTTTTAAAGTTTTTTTTATACTGCAGTTCGTAGTTTTTTGCTTTTATTTTAAAATTATTTGCATTCTTATTTGTTAGGCTCTACGAACTAATCTTCTTCTTCTTTGGCACAACAACCGCTTACGGTCAAGGCCTGCCTGTACCCAATAGTGAAGTGAGCTTGGCTTTCAGTGACTTATAGTCCATAAGTCATAGAAACCATAGTAGGATAGTCAGTCCTACGTATGGGGACGCGGTCTATTCGGGACGTGAACCCATGACGGGCATGTTGTTACGTCGTACGCGTTGACGACTGTACAACCAGACCGGCCAAACCTACGAACTAATAAAGATGAGATAATGGAACTTATTCTATTCTCTTGCTCGGTTCGAGTTAGGTCGAGAAATTTGACTCTATTGTACTTCGATATGTTTTAAAACTCTGGTAGGGAAAATCAATTGAGATGGGCAGTTGACTTTTCCATAGTAAGACCAAATAGTTAAACCAAAATTAAGGCAAAAAATAGAGGATTTTTTTTATTTATCATCAAACGAAATTAATCATCAAAAATTCAATGAATGATCGGTTGTATTCATGTTGGTCCTCCAAATTTGGTTGTTCTTGGATTTAAATGATTCTCTTACATTAATTACCATACATATAAGTTCTTACTTTTTCATAGTAAGTAAAGTGAAATATTTTACTTCAAAATAGCCAAAACATCCAATTAGATTCATTTTTGGAATCTCTAGAATCGAAAGAAAACGTAGACACTTTGTTGGATCTACTCTACTCTGCTACTTTACTACTTGACACATTTATTTCGAAACCGCAATTAGAAATCGGATAGTTTAACTGCAAAGTTATTCCGATTTTCTTAGCAAAATTCAACTCGATGTCGAGACATTGCGATTGCAAGAATAGAAAATTCCAGAATATTACAAAACTACGTTATTGACCGATGAATTACAGAAAAATTAGGCTTTTACAGTTTATGTCAGAGGGTAATTTTTTCCATAACAACTTATTTATCAATATTTAGCATGGCAAGCAAGTAATACAGCGCTTACTATAGATATGTGGACAACAGCTTCTCGTGATTTCCGGAAAATCTAGAGGAGATAGGTATAAACAGTGGATGTATGAATTGTTCAAAATACTTTATAACATTTTTGTATTTTTTTTTTAATTTGTAAAACCATTATAACACGTTTTTGTGAATATTTGTTGTGTTCGAAGCGGACTGGTCGTAACTTATGTTGATGTTGGATTGTTCGAAGGCGCACTTATGTCGATGAGGGGTTTACAGAACTCATTTTGGTGCTGGAACTGATTCCAATCCAATATAGGTGTTTAAATTAGAGCCTTGGCCCTGGAACTGATCCTAGACCCTTACTGGTCTTTTGACTGATCCTGACACCATACCGGCCGTGGAATAGATCGCGATCCCATACCGCAGTACTCTTCAAACTTTTTAGGATCATGAACCCCTAGGCATTGCAAATAAATTTGTCGTGGCCCTTTATCTATTGAGGGCATAAATTTTGTAGCTCAAGCTGAAGGCTCAACTTCGGGGGGTCCCGTAGTACTATCGTCAACTCGGAGGACTTAACAACATTTCCTTTGTGGACTCAAGCGTCGTATGGAGCGTTACCCTAAGCAAAGATTGACTATCCGGCTGCGTGGTACTTATTAAGTTATGAAAACCTGTATAAGTCGACGTGACCCGTTACTCATAAAAGCCTCGGCCATTTCAGTTACTTTTTTGTAGAAATGTTGCCACGACATTTTCATACATCCTGTATCATCCTGTAGATACAGTGGCGGCCACCTAAAGTAGGACACCTATCTTCTGACTTTGATGTATCCTGAACAGTTTCTCATACCACTTATTGGAAAATTTTCCTCACACGACGTTGATGACATTGAACTATTTGTTAGCCAAAAATTAGGCTAATATATGAAAAAAATCGAAAAACTACGCAAAAGTGCTCAACTATACAGTTCTGACTGGACAAGAACCCAAGAGGTAGAACGATGTAAATTACAAACACTCTATACCAAGTGAGCGTTGCGTTTTCTGTTAGCAAAGCGGATGTCATTGTATGGAACTAAGCAAAAAGCATCTAAGCTACCGCTGGAAAGTAACGCTGATCAGCCTTTACTAAAGTTTTATTATATAAATTACTGCTTATAACACTCTGATTTGCTTAAAAAAGTCTTCAAATGTTAAAAAGAAGCTGTAGCCAAAAAGAGAAAAAAAATCATGCCCTACTATTTCCACTTTGTAGGGGTAGGAGGAGGAGGTTTTACCCAAGCGATAATTGTTTGTATGAAGATATCCGGCAAATCGGGCAAGACAGAGACATCCGAATTAGTGTAGCAGTGCCATTGCGGTAACAAATAAACTACCGCTACAGTTGCTAAACAGAGTGTATATGAGTGTGTGAGTAGGTGGGTAGGTTGTTTACCTGCGAACACCATCATGTGCGTAAGTGGGAGAAGGGGGGGGGGGGAAGGGAGGAAGGCGTGTGATAAAATATATTCTTCTTCCCCTCCCAGCTTAACCTCGCTCTGCGGATGGTGTCCTCCGCAGTGCGGGGATTTTTGCGGGAGCAACGAGACGCTTATTAAATTCAACCTGTCCCTCCGCTTGGGTATCCTTTTTTCTGCTGCCTTCTTCTCTGCAGTCTGTGCTGAAAACATCGGCGAATCGTTGCAGTGAACACTTTACGCTCCTTTTCTGCACGGAGGACTGCCGGCTTGGGTTTTGCTGGCGGTGGCGTTAGTGGCATGGGGTCGTCAACTGCTTCGTCGCGTGTAGTTGAGATGTCGCGGCTACTTAAAACTCCCCCAACATTGAACCCTTTGTGGCTTGGTGCAGCTGATTATTGTTCACTTCCTCGTGTTATCACGTCTCTCACACTCCCCCCCTGCTCTTACAGCTGGGCTTTACAGCGCACGAGCGTGTGCTGCGTGCGTGCGAAGCGTGTCACACGGGTTGGAAAAAAATGTGCAGATATGTTTTCATGAAAATTTTAGCAACTTTTAATTAGTTGCGGGACCGGCGGAAACCGAACTAATTTCCTTGCCGTGCGTACGCTGGTGTCGGCGGAGGGTGCGGCCCGGGCGTAAACTTTGCCAAGCGCCGGAGTCTTCCGATCCCAACCCATGTGCGTGTTAAAAGACGTTTTTGATGAGCACGGGATGCGAGCAACTCCCACCGGGCAGTAGCGAGGGAACATTGCTTTTTTTTTTTTTTTGGTGGCGCAGAAGAAGGAAGATCTATTGCATCACTTTGTCGATGTCACGCGTTGGCCGTTGGCACACATTACTGGCATCAGGATCGGAATGTGTTTGTGCAGCAAAGCGGCGAGTGTCTGTGTGGATCTCGCACAAGGACTCCGGACCGTTCGGCTTATAGTTGCGGCTGCAGCGGTGCACAGTAGCTCCGTCCTAGCACACCGTTTTGTGACGCACGTGCAAATAGAAAGTTCCTAACCAAACACGACTAACTGCCGTCTCTATTATTAGAGCCTGGAGATGGACGGACGGGAGAGATGGGATGGGAAAGAGATAGATAGACGCACGCTCACGTAGCTAAATAGGCCAGGCGACCGGGCGAGCCATTCGTACGTCGTGTGCGGGACGATCCCATTTGTCCAAGACGATCCCGAAAACTGCATGGCAAATTCATTTTCAAATAACAAACAAAACTGCAATCACGGGATCACGGTCATCCTTGCGCGCCACCACGCCGGCCGGGGAAAACTTTTACCCGTCCGAATGTGCAAAAGTCGTCCGACGTTCTGGCGTGGTGCCCTCGGGTGCTGGACGGAACAGGGGGAGGGGGGGGGAGGGCCGCCCGGGGATCGATGGCCAGGCAACGCCAATGTAAACACACAGTACTGTGTCCCCGGTGCTACTGGCAACTTGCTGGGCAGTGCAATTTGCTCGGTAAAGATTGTTTTGGAGCCCCGGCCCGGCATTAGTCATTCCTGTTGCTGATTGCCCAGGGTACTGCTGGTCCTGGCCTGCTCGCATGCAACAGTGCTTCGGACACATTGTTATCGCCCCGGTTGTCCGGTATCTTGTCCGCCTCCATCTCTTTCTCGCTCCGTTGCAAGCGATGGAAGGAGCACAGGTGGGAGGGAGGTGTGCATTTGCATAGAAAAAATATTATTCCTTCTCACAAAGTCGTTCGAGGCTAGCGACCGGGCGTTAAAGTCTTTTGCCTGGACGTGCACGCGTTTGGCATCGCTCTGCATCCTCTCGCACGCTGCCTCCCATCATTGTCAACATGTGCCATCATGGCAGATGCGCATATGTCTGTAGTATAAACACACACACACACACACACACATGCACACACACATGCACACGTGTACTCGAACGGGAAAAGAGGGTACATACAAGCGGGTAGCTGGCATTAATTTATGAAGCGTCCGAAGCACTGCCGGCCCATGTACGGGAAGATACACTTTGGGTACCAGTGAGCGGGCCGTTCGTCGTCTACTCCCCGTACCAGTAATCATTTAATATGGCTTACTTTAAACTGGGCAGCTGCAGCGTGTTTCCCAGTCCGGCCGTACAGAGATTTATTGCCTGCCTCCGAGATTGACACGCACTGATAGTGTGCGGGTTCTATGGGTACTAATGTTTACACACACACACACACTTACACAATGACAGGGAGTAAAAACTGATGAAACGAATTGGAAGATTCGATGATGGTTGAGGGCGGCGCAAAACGGGCGCTTTTGCGGAGGTTTGTAAAACAGATACAGTGGCGGCCACTTAAAGTCGGACACCTCTTGTTTTCACCGTTTATCTGTCTTTGCGGCACCATGGACACTTCCCTCGACCACTTATCGGAAAACTTTCTTCACACGTCTTTGAGGACACTCTTTAACTATGCAAATGCAAAAAATCAGACTGACATCTTTTAAAATCTCGGAACACCGTTCATGAATGTGATAAAAGGTATGAAATTTATGCGGTCCATTGAAAGTCGGGCAAGTTCTTAAATCATTTGATATCAGTTATTAGAGGTTCATCGAATAGTTTGGGTGGTCATCTGTGTATTACATAACCTTAGTCAAGCGCTCTACGGTCCCGATTATCCAATTTAAATATCAGCGTAATTTTAAAGAAGGTATTATTGTTATCCATAATTTTAAAGCTAGTAGATCTTTTAGAAGTATCAGGAATGAAGTTATAGATACAGTTTTGTCAGCTTTTGTACATAATACCTTAGTTAATACAAGTAAAAGTCAAAAGTATTTATAAATACAAGTATTTATTTAATTAATAAAGAAAAAAAGATATTAGGTTACAACCATGTAGAGTTGGTTGATACAAAAAATTATGATTTAAGTTGGAGACATTGAGCTTAAGGCTACGCGCAGTTAATCAATAGATAAGACAGAAAAACAGAATGGTAGAAGACCGCGTCATTGCTATCGGTTGGAACAAATTTATAACGGTAGGCTTTACGCTAGTACGAAGGAGACATTTTGTTAAAAATTTAAGGCAAACGGTCAAGGAATCCTTTAAACCTTTTTTTATTTAGAATGTATGTTCAAACATGCTCAGTAACCAAGTCAGGAGTAAAAATGTTCAACCAATTCGAGGCAGTAATTATTCTTTCTAATGGCAGGTAACGCAGTACATTTCTACTAC